>JAJJMC010012048.1:3713847-3724952 GCA_023531435.1 Papaver californicum | reverse complement strand
TCCCAAAAGAACCTAACTAGCCTCCAACCAATCTCTCACTTTCCGTCTTATCTCCCTTATCAATCACGTTTTCTCTCTTTTCTTTTATACCCAAAAGAACTTTGATCTAGCTAGCCACACAACTAACCTACTCCATATCTCTTTCACGTGATAATCAACCTCACAAAAAGAAAACCTCGTGAGTGCCCCACTTTCCTATAACCTAATGATGTTATCAATCTCTAAAGAAGTATGACACCTTCTTTTTTTGTATGTCCACGTCACTAACCTCTTTTTCTCCCCACCTACATCACTTCCTACCACCGACCAGCTCACCATACGCCCAAAATTCCTCTCTTGCTTTTATACTGCTACGCCTACCATCACTTATGTCTCCAACTAAAGTACTCTTCTCATCCGGCCATCTACTTATACCCTTTTACTGCTCACGTCCTTTCTTCTCTTTTATTGATTATTATCTCTCACGTCAAGCTCCACCAGTTGACTACGCAGATCCGAGACCATATTAGACAAGTGTGCAACTATAAAAGCTCATGTCATGCCCATTTAACTGTATTTACTCATAATTTCGGGTTTTACGCATACCACCTAACAAAACAATAAAAATATATTATTAGTACAAATTTAAGCATTAACAAATATAAATTAAGTGGTATATATGTATAAATTATGCCCGTATCAGTTGGATCAACAACGAAGGGAGAAAAATATTGTTCTTGATCTCTCAACCATTGCTCATGATGAAGAAGCCTAGATCTCATTTAACAAAATGCAAGAGGTGTTTCCCTATTCTGAACAGTTATAACAAAAGTTGAATATTCTATACCAAGACCAACAGAGTATACATTACCAGATCTGAGTCAAGAATCGGTTCACCAATTTATGCTAGTGAGTCAGAAATAGAAATAATTTTCTTAAGAAAATCAAAGATAGAAGAATTACCTCTTCTTAATGTGTATAATTGACTTCTCAGCTGAGATTTTCTAGCAAAGAACTGATGAGTAAAAATACGAGATAAATGATTCCCCTTTTCTCTAGAAGTAGATTTTCCTAGTAACTCAGAATCTTTAAATGGAATAACAATTGCATTTATAAAAAAATATCTAACAAAACTATGTAGCTCTCCATTCTAAGAATAAAGGATTTGAAACCGGTACATCATTCAGATTCAAGAACTGAGGTTGAGGATTAATTGATCCATCAATATAACCAAACAAGTTAGTGCTGATTAGGATTGAAGAAAGTTGATCTTTCTATACAAGAAAATTCGATGAATCAAGCTTGACTGACAAAAAGTTAAATATATTATTGAAACTGAAATTTTGATGGAGATGGTGCCTGATTTTGAGTTGTTAGATGAATTAGGATATGAATATTATGAAATGGTGGTGGTTGTAAAAAAGAATTGTTGGTGGATTGAAATTATGGTGGTGGTTGATTCCGTCGAAAAGGTGAATCGAGAGGAGTAAAATCAATGAGACTTACATTTTGATTGTTGTTCATGTTGTTGGAGGTAAAAACCTCATTATTTGCAGCGAATTCATTAAGTTGTTGGTTTTTCTCACCATTAAAGAGTTAAGGAAATTTGATGAGATTGAGTTGGTTAGGTAATGAGTTGTAGGATTGAAACAAAGAAGATCAAGAAAATCCCCTATTTGGTAACTAATACCATTAAAGATCTGCAAGATCTAAATTAAGTTGTAGAGAAGATAAGTTGTAAAGAAAATAATTTGTAATGAATTGTATTAAATCAGATGAAATATTACAGACACATGACAATTGTTATTTATAGCAGCGACAAAAAACAAAACAAAATAATGTCAACAAGACACACCGACTAATAACAGAAAGAAATGTTTCTGTTATAACAGAGTGAACTATAATGCCACATAGCTGGAAGACTAACCAAAATAACTATGGACCAAACAACGGTCTAACAATATGGATCAAGTTTTTAAGTATGAGAAGTCAGAAGCGAGTGGAGTTGCCTCACGGATGACTGAGCAAGCAACTAAGGAAGATTGTCGTATGAGGAAAATAAGAACTATGAATTAATGATTAGTCCTATCTAGAGGACCCGCTTAATGTCTATTCCAGCCATAGAAGTTGTTTTAACCACTGATTCATTTTATGATTGTAGACCAAAAAACATACCCACATGTCCTTAACATGTACAAGGGATCTAATTTAATTTTTTTAATTTCAAAATTGTCCCTTGTTCTTATCAATATTGAATGGACAAAATGAACCGGTCCCAATATTGTCTTCCAAATCAATTTTTCAGATCTGATTGTTTTACTCTCTGCTTCTATTCGAGATTTTAGGTTTTTGTTCCGAATCTTTTTTGTTTCAGGTGTGTTTTATAATCACCATTTTTGTTTAATTCAAAAAGAAGATAATCAACTGAAGAAGAAGAAGAAGAAGAAGAAGAAGGATGAGATATAAATTCATCAATTTTTGGGTTTTGTTTAAACTTTTTAATCTTCTTCATCTTGATTTGATATTCAATGTTGTAAGATGAAGGTTGTTTATTCAAACAATATGATTTAGTCGATTAAAGTGGTGATTACTCCTCTTTTTTTATGATTAAAGGTTGTTTATTTTAATATGTATTGTGGGATTATACTCTTTTTTCTTCGGTACATATTATTATATAATTTTTTATTCAATACATATTTTCCTTCGGTACATATCAATATGTACTAAAAAAAATGTATTGTGGCATTATAAACTTTTTCCTTTGGTACATATCAATATGTACTGAAGAAAAATATGTACTATTGGATCATACACTTTTTTCTTAGGTACATATCAATATGTACTGTTTGATTCCACACTTTTTATTTCAGTATATATTTTTCTTCAGTACACATCAATATGTACTTTTGGATCATCTACTCTTTTTTCTTGTGTACTCTTTTTTTTCTACTGTTTATTTTTTATTTGTATTTTCTATACTATTCAATCTTGTTCTCGCCATCATTCACCCAAATGCAGAGTTCTTCATAGTTTTAGAAAAATCAAGCATTTATCGAGATCTCTATTGTGTACAAGGATTGGTGGAAAACACAATTGATATGGTGATATTTGAGGTTACACATTAATTTTTTGTTGCGTATTCAATGATTTTTAATCACGGATCTCCAAGGAGTTTCCATGGCTTCCTGTGACTTTGAGAAAAAAGAAAAAGTAGAGAGAGAAAAAATGGTTTTCATTATGTTTTTGGCAGGAGAGAGAGCGCTTTTTAGTTTATGTCACACCTATTATGACCAAGGACAGTCGAGACATCTTCCATGAATTAAATAGTTTTAGACCTCCGGCTGAACACTTTTTCATGTTGGACCCTAGATTAAACTATTGTCCAAACATCAAATCTCCCAAGTGAAAAATACCACCAACCCCATACTATATGGATCTTAAATAAGAAACCCCACAAAATGGATCCTTCATTATCAAACCCATACTTTCAGGATTTTGTTACTACTAGGCCCAAAACTTTCATTTTTGGGGCTTAGATTTGAATTTTTCGGGTATGATAACATCATCAACTGTTTTAATACCAAAACTAACCTTTTATATATAGAAATTTTGTATGGTATAAGAATAAAAATGGAAACAACTCTAATTTTTTTTCTGCTCTCTTCTTTTGCGTCAGAGATAGTTGATTTGTCAAGGTTTTCTTCTTCTGCTCTTTTCTTATGCTTCAGAGCTAGGTGATCTGTTTCATTCAACCAATTGAATCTACTTTATTCAACTGAATCTGTTTCATCCCGAGAAGAAGACGATCTACATAATTACTTTTTTTTCACGAGAAGATTTACAGATATGAGAATAATATTTGTAGCAATCGTGCAGAAGAAGAAGACAATAAACTAGGTATTTTTTTATTTTGCTTTTTGTTGTTTTATTTTTGATTTTGGTTTTTTAATTTTGATTTTACTGATTTCGATGTTTTTGATACTAGAAGAAGAAGAAGAAACAAAATTTTTTCAGAAGAAGAAAAACAAATATAGGTATGTTTTTCTCACTTTTTGGTTTTCTATTATTGTTTGATTTGAATTTTGTTTTATTTTTTTCGATTTTTTTATTTTTGTTTTCTGTTGTTGCATGTCTGATATGAGAAGTGTAGTAGCACTAGCTGAGAAAAAAAAGAAGAAACAACATTGTTTCAGCAAATCCATAACAAATCTAGGTACGGTTTTTTTACTTTTTGTTTTTTTGTTGTTGTTTGATTTCAATTTTTTTCGATTTCGATTTTTGCATATGCTATCTGAGAAGTGAATTAGTACTAGTTGTAACATATTTAGAATTGTTAATTGGTTTGAGAATCATCTCACATTGGTACATTTTAGTTCTTACTGATTGTTTTTAATTTAGTTTTTGATTATTTTTTTTTTGAATATATGGATTTTGTGGGAATGGATATTGTGGAATACCTTGTTTTTGGTGTTTTTATTTTTTTGAGGAAATATTATTATGTTTTATACTCATTAGATTTGTTGATTTTTGTAATGTGGAATGTGATATTAGTTGTTGAGATGATCAGGTTGTTGTTTCTGTTTTTAGTGAAGAAGACTTTGATTGTTTTAGTGTTTTAGTGCGTAGTAAAAATGAATGTGCATTTGGTACCTATGGATATCAACTGGCTAGCAATGTGAGGCATTTTGTCTTGTTATTTTTAACTTGCCTCCATAAATATATCTCTCACGAGGGGGCATCACCCCCTCGTGAATTGCGTTAGTTCGCTTTTTAATTTCATAGAAGACTAGAATGAAGTGTTATCTCTTTTTATAAGTTTGAATTCTGCAGGTTGTTTATATTTTCTTAGTCAGGATGCTATTTTTCAGCATGTGTAATCAACAGTTATACAAGGTTTTTTAGCATGTGTAATCAATATTTACATTAGATTTTTAAGCATGTGTAATCAACATTTACAGAAGGTTTTTAAGCATGCGTAACCAACAGTTACACACCAATTACTGGGCACCATGATATTAAACACTGATAAGACTTTTTTATTTTCAGGTTGTTATGGATGTTGTTAGTTGTATTGATGTTGTTCATTACTTTTTAAATTTCATTACCATTCTTGTTGGTGTTGAAACTACACTTGATGATTTTAAAGATGAAGTCTGCAAGCAATGAAAATATTTTACTCCACTTTGTATATGTTTTTTCTTCCGAGAAGATTGGAAAGATCTCCATGTTGACTGTGATTACTCATTTCAAGCATTGATCTCCTTTCCACATAGTAAGAAGAAGCCTAGTTTTTATATTTGTCTGCAAAATATCAGTCATGTTGCTTCATCTAGCTCTAGGGATTCTTCTGCTGTTACTTGTGATTCCAGTAATTCGGTGAGAAACTTTGAAGAAGTGGGAATGTATCTAGAGAACCGTAGTAAATGTGTTAAACCTCTACTACCTGATAGTTGGCCTAAGGTCTTGGCGAGGTTGGTCATGTGTTTGTTGATGGATAAAGGAAGTTAGGATTTCTTACACAAAGTACTGTATTCGAACTGGTTCTAGCATGGTTGTCACACACAATGAACCTTCCATATTTTCGGCTAAGTTTGAAGTAAAAGAATATGGCTGGAAATTTCATGGAGCTTCTATCGATAAGAGGAACGAAATGTTTCAGGTTATTTTATTTTTTAGCATTTAGTTTTAAATATATATATATGAATTATTTTTTATGTTGTTTGTACTTTGTAAGAATGTGTAACTTTGAATTACATATGATATTTATGGCATGTGTAACTTTGAATTACAGATGATATTTTGTAGCATGTGTAACTGTGAATTACAGATGATGTTTTTTTTGTGTCGGATTGTTTTTAACTTAAATTTTATTTTCTTGTATGGAATGTTTCAGGTTAGGACTTATAACCCTGAACATACTTGTGGCGCTGGTGGCGTAATTTAAATCAAAAGTATTCAACAAGCTTCATTTCTAATTTGATTGAAGAGGAAGTTAGGAAGAATCCTCATAAGACGCCGAAACAAATTGTTGCTGATTTCAAGGTCAACTACGGAATTAATATGGAATACTATCAATCCTACAATGGTAGACAAAAGTGTTTACAAGACCATTTATGGTGATGGTGTGAAATCATTTTCGCACTTGGTGTGGTATATTGATGCTATAAGGAAGACAAATGAAGTTAGTTTGATAGATTTCAATTTGATCTTGTAAATAAACACTTTCAGTGTCTTTTTGTCTCATTTGGCGCATGCATCAAAGGGTACCAGAGGTTTCTTGCTGGCTGCTACTGGGATTAATGATGATCAAGGTAAGTTACGGTCTTAAACTAAGTCTTCCTTTTTGCTGTTTTTTTAGAAGCATGTGTGACTAGTTATAAATGTTTTGGGGAGGATGTGTAACTGACAGGTACACATGTTTTTTTACATAAGGATGTGTAACTGACAGATCCACATAGTCTGTTTTTTTTTTGTTTTTTCCTCTTTGTGTAACTTCTGACTACACATGTATAACTTATAATTACACAAGTACAATTGCATGTGTAACCTTTTATTACACATAGTCTTTTGTTTTATTCTTATTCCTGTTTTGTAATTTTTTTTTTCATTTTGTACACATGTAGATTTTTATCCACTTGCTATGGCGCTAGTTCCTGGTGAGGATAACGAAAACTGGGAGTGGTTTCTAAGAAACTTGAAGAAGATTGTTGATGATGGGAGGCCAATCACCTTCCTTACGGACCGTGGCGAAGAACTTAAGCGTGGTGTTCCACTTGTCTTTCTAGATTCATACCATAGCTACTGCTACTACCATATAAAGATGAATTTCCCATCACTTCTGCTGATGCTAGGTACACTCTTGTTACCGATATTTTCCAAGAAGCGACATATGCACTCTCTCATGAAAAACATGCCGAGGTGATAAAGAAAATTAGAGATTTACATTGTGAGTGGGTTGCTGACTATATAGAAGAGATCCCACCTGATAAATACACCAATTATTATTCCAAAGGATGTCGGTATGGACGCACAACTAGTTCTCTTGTTGAATCATTCAATAGATGGATTAAGGTTCACATGAAGATGCTTGCATCTGCTCTTTTGGATCAGGTTAGTAGCGTGCTTTCTGTATTTTTTGTTTTTGTTTTTGTGCTTGGGAGCATGTGTAGCTTTGAATTACAGATTATTTTTATAGGATGTGTAACTTTTAGTTACAGAGTTTCTTTATAGCATGTGTAACCTACAATTACAAATTTTTGCAGTTTTATTTTTTTGTTAGATAATCCAAGTTTAAATTTTTTTCAGGTTAGGATGAAAGTAATGGTAATGAATGCAGATCGTCGTGAGTACAGTGCTAAGATGATGACTCCACTAACTCCACAGTATGAGAAAGAGCTTAAGGAACTTCAAGATGAATGTTTATCTTGGGAAGTGTTGGTGGCTAGTCCTACTGTTTATGAAGTTTTTAGCGAAAGGACTCATAGAGTGGACCTTGAGCACTGGACTTACACATGTCAGAGGTATGATTTTTTTGTGTCTACAACAAAATAAGATAGTATCCAGTCACACAATATACGTGATTTTTACACATGATATATGTCTTGTGCATGTGTAAACGATTAGTACATAAGATATATGATTTTTTTTGTGTGTTTATGATTATACGTTTCTTTTTTCAAGGTGGCGTGTATACGGTTTCCCATGTACTCATGCTCTTGCAGCCATACGAAAGAGTAAACATCAAGCTATTGGATTCATTGTACCTTATTTCACAAGCGAATACTATAGGAAGACTTATATGCATGCCATCCAGCCGATCCCCAACTACAACATGCCTGATTTTATTAATGAAGATGACACTATTAATCCACCTATTTTGAGGAGACAGACAGGCAGACCTCCAGGGAAAAAGATTGAAAGTCGTGGTAAGAGGAAGCCAAAAAGGAAGGTTCGTTGTAGCAATTGTAGTGAAGAGGGTCATAATCGAGCAGGTTGT
Source organism: Papaver californicum (assembly GCA_023531435.1). Classification (NCBI taxonomy): domain Eukaryota; kingdom Viridiplantae; phylum Streptophyta; class Magnoliopsida; order Ranunculales; family Papaveraceae; genus Papaver; species Papaver californicum. The sequence continues at coordinate 3,716,977 of JAJJMC010012048.1, read as the reverse complement.
AGGAAGTATTCGAAGTACACACCTCCTTAGTCTTTTTTTATAATTTTAAACAAAAATGTTAAGCATTCCAAGTTTATTAGAAACATTTTATCATGACTTTGGTAGTGATTTAATGTTTGAATGATTTTTCAGGATTATTTTGATGTTTTTATAAGGATTATAAGTAGAGCAGTGGTGTTTTCAAAAAAAATTGTGTGATTCTGCAGGTTATTTTCTTTTTTGAGCTAAATTTTAGCATGTGTAAATTCAGGTTACACAAACTAATTTGAGCATGTGTAACTTGCAGTTACATAAGCTTATTACTTGTGAAAAATTATTTAACATGTTTTTTATACTTTTGTGAAAACATCCGAGTCTCTTTGAGCCTCTCCTTTCAGTCGAGTGACGGTAGAGAAACCCAATCTTGGGTGAAATAAATACCACGACTTCGGTCTTTTTCAATATAATCATCACGTAGTCAATCAACAAAGCCCAAGGTTATTTCCCTTTCCCCTTCCAGTTTTTGTAACTCAAAATTACATAGGTAAAAGCATGTGTAACTTCCTATTGCACACGCTTTTTTTAACATATGTAACTTCAGATTACACAAGCAGAATTCATGTGTAAATTTAGGTTACACAGGGAGAATTCATGTGTAAATTTAGGTTACACAGGCAAAATTCATTTATAACTTCAGAGTACATAAGCAGATTTACACACTGATAAACCCTGAAACTCAATACTGAATTATAACAACACAAAAAAAGAACTGAATACAACAAAATAATACTACTTTTATAAACAATACTGATAACAGTACTTACTAACAGAATATTTACTAACACGGATAGAACAATATTTACTAATAGAAGTTGTACTAACAATATCTAGTAACTAACAATAAACATGTTCCAGAGACTGATAATATCTGATGAAATGTTTATAATATTCCCTAATCAGTGTCTGATGGGCATACATCCTCCAAAGAGTGCGAATCCATTAGAATCTTGTAAAGCATAGTCCCTCTCATGCGATGTACTTTTCCAATTATCATATCCTTCTCTGACTTCTTCATTTATTTTTTTATAAATAATGGTGATTTCTTCAATCTCCATTTAATATAACAACATACAAAAAGCATACAATCACTGTAAGCACCTTGTGGTGGGGAAATGTTGTACAATCACCTTATTTTTCACCTCAAATCCTAGCACATCAGAGATTGTGATGCTTAACTTAGCTACGTACTTCCTTGCTTAGGACAGATTCGAGGTCCTTACTGCAGGGATTGATGAAGAATTCATGAAATGCCAAGTCTGTTCATTGAAATCATACTCCAACAGTGTGAAATGTTTTTTATTATTGCACATCGGAGTAAACAGCTTAACTGTCGACTTAGTATATGCTTCAACAACTCTTGACATCCAAAAGGTGTATACTTCTTCAGGAGATTTCTCACACGTGACTGCAAAACAATTTTTAATGTTAGTATTGTTTTATTTAACTTCATTTTTACTTTCAGAAAACATGTGTAAATGAAATTTATGAACATCAAAACATAACCTCGGGTTACATACGTTTTTTTAAACATCTGTAACTTCATATTACACAAGCAGAATGATAGGTGCATTATTTGCACTATTTGGATACTATAATTCATTGATTTCTTGTTAGTTTTTATATTATTATGCTTTGATTTTGTTTTTTTATGAGTTTCTTAGGAGTTTTAAAGTGTATTCAACCAAAGAAGAAGAAAGGAGTTCATTTCGGCATGAAAAGAAGAGGTTAAAGGATGGAAACACAACTTTGAAACAAGAGTTCCAGGAAGATTTACGGTAGGGAAAGTACCCCAAAACCCAACCGTAAAAGAAGTTGATTTTGAAGGCAAATTCCAGAAAGATTTACGGTTGGGTCTAGACTCTCAAACCCAACCGTAAAATTAGTTGAAAAATCATGAAGATTTTGTCATTCCCATCTTGTAGAGAATCGAAAGAAGAAGGCAACCCAAAAATAATGAGGTCAATCGGACACCGGATGAGGGAGATATGATCAAAATAGTGAAGTATAAAAAAGTATCCAGGAGGAATTACGGTTGGGTTTGTTGGCTCGAACCCAACCGTAAACCTGGGGAATTTTGGAGTGAATTTTTGTGACAGAGTTACTGTTGGGTTAATTGGCTCGAACCCAACCGTAAAAATGGGTGCTTTTGGGTGATATTTTTGTGCCTGAGTTACGGTTGGGTTTGAGCAAATAAACCCAACCGTAAATGGGGAGTTTTGGCACGTGTGTGGGCTTCTAAAACACGGAAAACATGGTCCCAGAAGCACTAAAAACCTAGATTTCGTGGATACTATATAAAGAGACATACAAGACATTAAGAAGACATCTTTTACACGGAAAAACACAACGAGAACAAGGGGCTAGGGATTGGAGAAGAATTGATCATCACGATACCGAGGGTTTGCTTTACTTGCTTTCTTGATTATTTTCCATGGATTTTGAGAAATCCATAATGAACTAAACTTTTCTTATTGGTTAGAGATGTAGTCCTAAGTTGGAAAACATGTTTATTAATTGAATAATTCATTCTCATATGTTCATAATCACTTCAATATCGCTTATGTTCTACCGTTTATAACGCCTTGTATGATGGATTGCTTGTTTGTTTAAGTTGTAAATTACATGAGCATGCATTGACATCTATAGCTAAACTAGGGTTTTCGATCCGGAATTGTCGAAAGATCCTCGTTACAAGTAGTATAACATAGTTGTTAACGACGGGATGTTGCCATGCAATTATGTGTAGAAGCGTGACCTAGGTTAAATCCGAGTGGCTCTTGCGCCGGATTGCTCAGAATAACCTCAACTCACAAATACCATTGCTTTCATTGGGTTAAACTTGAGTGGCTCTTGCGCCAAGTTATTCGTTGAAAAGGATACAAAGAGTGGCTCTTGCGCCTTTGATGATAATAGGAGTTTTGCCGGAGTAAGCCTGCGATAGGATGCTTTAGGGTTATTGATATTGAGAGTGCATGAATGTTGAGTATGATTCGGTTGATAACATGTTGGAAGATGGAAGATGAACTTTCTAAACAATGTTCTTTATCTCTGATATTCGTTTTAATCTTTGTGCTTTAGTATAATTTAGTTA
>JAJJMC010012048.1:3677690-3713747 GCA_023531435.1 Papaver californicum | reverse complement strand
AAAGTAATTAACAATCACCTGCCTCTCTGTGGGAACAAACTTGTTCTTATTACTATACTCTAATCTATATTAGTGAAGTGAGAATTTGAATTAATTTTGCTTGGCTGACAACCGACCAAATTTTGGCGCCGCTGCAGGGGAGGCATAGCGGATTGTTATTTTGTTTTTTGTTTTTTATTTTTAATTTCTTATTTCTAGTTTTTAATTCAGTTTTAAGAATTGTTTCTTAGGTACTATTCCTTTCGTGAATGCTTAGAGAGAGTAGACCAAGTCTCATTGGTATACGACTTCAAACAAGGACTTTACTAAAGGAATTTGTTCGAGAAGTGAACAGTCCACTTCCTCCAAGTACATTGTCAAGTGAGTTCGCAGATTCAGACGTAGAGGAAGAACAAGAAACAATGGGTGATACAAATCGTACACTCAAAGACTTAGCGTCTCACAAGTTAGATACGCAACAGTCGTGTATTCAGACGACATCTACATTTGAGATCAAGCAAGGGTTGATTCGAGAACTCCCAAAGTTTCATGGGATAACTAATGAAGATCCGAATAAACATTTGATAGATTTCCATAACATAATCATGGCCATGCTAGGGGCTGAAACTGATGTTGATGGAGCCATGTTACGAGCTTTTCCATTCTCCCTGATGGATACTGCTAAGGAATGGTTATACTATTTACCTTCTGGTAGTGTCACAACTTGGAATGGTCTGAAGAAACTCTTTTTAGAGAGATACTTTCCTGCATCAAAGGCAACTCAGATTCGTAAAGAGATTTGTGGCATTGAGCAGATGGCAGGAGAAACATTGTATGAATGCTGGGAACGTTACAAGAGATTTGTCGCTAGCTGCCCACATCATCAATTCAATGATGTATTGATCATCCAGTACTTTTATGATGGTCTTCATGCAAGTGACAAAAATCTTCTCGACGCTGCAGGTGGTGGTGCATTAGTAAACAAAACAGTAGCTCAAGCTAGAGAATTAATTGAGAACATGGCAGCAAACTCTCAACAATTTTCAGGTCGTGGGTCAGAGTCACTCGTCAAGAGGGTTAATGAGATTACTTTTTCACCGTACCTAGAGCATAGAATGGGTAATATGGAGAAGATGATACAACAACTGGCAGCAGTGATCATCCCATCTTATGAAGAAGAAGCTGAACAGGTGAACGCAGTATTCCCAAATCAGCAGAGACAACGGTATGATCCTTATTCCAACACTTATAATCCAGGATGGAGAGATCATCCAAATTTCAGTTATGCGAATAAGCAAGTTGCAGCTCAGAGGCCGGTTTTCAATCACCAAAATGGGGTACAACAGCAAGTACAACCTCCACAACAAGCTCAAAATTCAGAATCATCGGAGATGCTCTCCATGATGAAGAATATGACGACGTTGATGCAGAAAAATCAGCATACAAATGCCAATGCGATAAAAGAGCTACAAACTCAGATGAGCACTGTGGCCGGTAGACTGAATCATCTGGAGACACAGAATAGTGGGAAACTCCCTTCTCAACCTATCAATCCAAGAGAAGATGTCAACGCCGTGACATTGAGAAGTGGTACACAAACTGTGCAACCAGAGGAAGCTGAGAAAAACAAAGACCCTAAGGGGCTGGTTTTGGAAAAAGAGATTACTGACTCTTCCCAAACCGATGAGGTACCTAAAGAAAACTCTAAACCTCCTGTTTCTACTTATGTTCCTCCTTTACCTTTTCCTTGCAGGTTTGCTAACTCGAAAAAGGCGGAACATGATAAGGATATCTTAGAAATTTTCAAGAAGATTCATGTCTAATTCCACTCATAGATGCGATTAAACAAGTCCCCAAGTATACGAGAATCCTGAAGGACTTTTGCACCAATAAAAAAGATTAACCGGTAATGAGGTAGTGAGAGTGGGGGAGAATGCTTCGGCTATCTTGCAAAAGAAACTCCCACTCAAATGTAAATATCCCGGTAGTTTTGATATTCCTACTGTTATTGGTAACACGATGTTTAATAAGGCCATGCTTGATTTAGGAGCATCAGTAAATGTTATGCCTGCATCTATATATGAATCTCTTAATTTAGGACATTTGAAAGAAACTGGAATTACTTTACAACTAACTGACCTTTCTAATGTATACCCTCGAGGTATTGTTGAAGATGTGCTTGTGCGAAATAATCAGTTAGTTTTTCCAGCAGATTTTTGTATACTGGAGATGACAGATGGATCAACTGATTCGTCTATACCGTTGCTACTGGGATGCCCATTCATGCGAACAGCGAGAAAAAAAATTGATGTCTATAGTGGAACATTGACAATGGAATTCTATGGAGAAATAATACGTTTCAACATTTATGAGGCGATGCAATATCCTAGTGACTTCCATTCTTGTTTCTATATTGATGTTATTGACTCTTTATCTCAACAGATGTTTGATTTGGGGAGTAATGATCCATTGGAGGTTGTCATCACGAGAAGTTTGGGTTTTAAAAATCTTCCAGTTCCAAGAACCGAGCTTATATTATGGGATAAAATTGAGGAAGCTATTTGTGAACTCAATTCGTTACAACAATGCCCACCAATTCATGATATTTCATTTATCTCTTTACCATGCACTAATGAAAAATTATTGCCGTCTGTCTTGCAGGCTCCTAAACTAGAACTTAAGCATCTTCCTAATCACCTAAAATACATGTATTTGGGTGATAATGAGGAGTTGTCGGTAATAGTTTCTAAAGGACTAACTGAATTGCAGGAACAAAGACTTCTTCGGGTGTTGAAGGAGTATAAACCGTCCATAGGATGGACAATTGCTGATATCAATGGAATAAGCCCTTCTACGTATATGCATAAAATACTACTTGAGGAGGGAACAAAGCCTACAAGGGAAGCTCAACGTCGTTTGAATCCTCCAATGATGGAAGTAGTAAAGAAAGAGATACTCAAGTTATTAGATGTGGGAGTTATCTACCCCATTTCTGATAACAAGTGGGTGAACCCGGTATAAGTTGTACCAAAGAAGTCAGGCGTTACAGTGGTGCAGAATACAGACAATGAACTTGTCCCAACTCGAGTACAAACCGGTTGAAGAATTTGTATTGATTATCGAAAGCTTAATGCAACCACTAGAAAAAGATCACTTTCCTTTACCTTTTATGGATCAGATGTTGGAATGATTGTCAGGACATTCTTGTTATTGTTTTCTTGATGGTTATTCAGGTTACAATCAAATTGCTATAGCACCTGAGGATCAAGAGAAGACCACTTTTACTTGTCCTTTTGGGATATTTGCATACAGGCGGATGCCTTTTGGTTTGTGTAACGCAGTCGCTACCTTCCAAAGATGTATGGTAAGTATCTTTTTAGATTACGTTGAAAGTTTTTATGGATGATTTCAGTGTGTACGGTGATTCATTTGACTTGTGCTTGGATAACCTTACATTGATTCTTAACGATGTGTTGAAACTAATCTTTTGATAAATTAGGAGAAATGCCATTTTATGGTAACTCATGGCATTGTTTTAGGTCATATTATATCTTCTAAAGGCTTGGAAGTTGATAAATCAAAGATCGATCTTATTCGTGCTCTCACCCCTCCCACTACGGTGAGGGAGATTCGTGTTTTTCTTGGTCATGCAGGATTTTATCGCCGGTTTATCAAAGATTTTTCCAAGGTTGTTCACCATTATGCCATTTATTACAAAAGGACGTGGTTTTTAACTTTGATGAGAAGTGTTTGGTAGCATTCAATCGTTTGAGAGAACTTTTGATAACATCCCCTATCATTAAACCACCGGATTGGAGCAAGCCATTTGAGCTAATGTGTGATGCAAGTGACTATGTGGTCGGTGCAGTTTTAGGCCAGCGTACTGAGAAACTACCTCATGCCATTTATTATGCTTCCAGAACGTTGAACGAGGCCCAACAAAACTACACGACCACGGAAAAGGAGTTGTTTGCAATCGTTTTTGTATTGGAGAAATTTCGTTCTTATTTACTTGGTACGAAAGTTTTTTTGTTTTCTGATCATGCAGCACTTAGGTACTTACTTACATTAGGAATAGGCGTAATCGGACCTGCTTTTTACATATTTCTCGTTATTTGGGTACCATATTCACTTCTTTGGGCTTCTCCAAAGAAGGAGGCGAAACCAAGGCTCATTCGATGGATACTACTCCTACAAGAATTTGATCTCGAAATTAAATACAAGAAAGGAATTGAGAATACAATTGCGGATCACTAAAGTCGTCTTACTATAGACGAAGAAGTTATCCCGTTATGTGAAATCTTTCCGGATGAGCAACTCTTCATAATTACAGTTTCAGAATCATGGTGCGCAGATATTGTGAATTATCTAGTGTCTAAACAAATCCCGAGAGATTTGTCTCGTGCTGAGAGAGAAAAACTTAAAAAGATAGCGAATCAATATATATGGGATGATCCATACCTGTGGAAACATTGTTCAGACCAAATTATGTGAAGGTGCGTACCCGAATCTGAATACAACTCTATCTTGTCTTTTTGCCATTCATATGCTTGTGGAGGACACTTTGGGGCAAAGAGAACTGCTTTGAAGGTACTTGAAAGTGGTTTCTATTGGCCCACTTTTTTTAAAGATGCATATGTATTTTGCACAACTTGTGATAGGTATCAAAGAACGGGCAATCTAGGTGCTCGAAATCAAATGCCACAGAAGTTTATCCTTTTCGTTGAAATTTTTGATGTATGGGGCATTGATTTTATGGGTCCTTTTGTTAATTCTTTTGGTAAATTCTACATCTTACTTGTTGTTGATTATGTCTCGAAATGGGTGGAAGCTAAAGCCACCTCTACTAATGATTCTAAAGTGCTTAAAGATTTTGTTGAAGAACATATTTTTGAAAGGTTTCGAACTCCAAAAGACATAATCAGCGATGGGGGATAACACTTTTGAAATAAGTTCTTCCAGAGTTTGTTGAAAAAGTATAACATATCCCACAAGATCGCCACAGCGTATCATCCACAGACAAACGGGCAAACAGAAGTCTCTAATCGAGAGGTGCAGTCCATCCTAGAGAAAACAGTGGATCCATCAAGGAAGGATTGGAGTTTACGTCTCAATGATGCATTATGGGCATACCGAACAGCATACAAGATCCTATTGGGATGTCCCCATATAGAATTGTGTACGGTAAACCTTGTCATCTTCCTGTTGAAATCAAGCATAAGGATTTTTGGGCTATTCAACAGTGCAACATGGAGATGGATGGGGATGGTAAACAAAGGAAGCTTCAATTGAGTGAACTGGAAGAGATTCGTAATGATGCATATGAAAGTTCACGAATCTAAAAGGAGAAAACAAAGGCTTTTCATGATAGTAGGATTTCTAGAAAACAGTTTATTGTTGGATATAAAGTTCTCTTGTTTAACTCTCGCCTTCATTTATTTCCTGGAAAATTGAAGTCTCGTAGGATAAGACCTTTTGTTGTGTCTAACGTTTTTACTCATGGTGCAGTGGAGATTCGTAGCTTGTTAACAGGGAAGGAGCTTAAAGTGAATGGGCATCGTTTGAAGCCCTATTATGAGCCGTTTAAACCTGAAAGAGTTGAGATCAATTTAGTAGATGCACTCCCTCTGGAGGATTAGCAAGGAATGCCAAGTCGGGCTGAAGACGTTAAACTAAGCGCTAAATGGGAGGCAACCCATTGGTTTTGTATTTCTATCTTTCTCTTTTGATTTTTCTTTTCATATCATGTTAGGATTTCCCATCTTGATTTTACATTGGAGGAATCAATTTACATTGAGGAAAATGTAAAGTTTAAGTGTGGGGGAGTAATTAAGCATATAGAATTTTTAGTATTTGCTTTTGTAGGTATAATTTTAAAACTTTTGTACACATTTGCATGAAAACCTTCAACTTTTAGAGATTTGAGAGTCACTTAGTATACTTCTAGCTACGTTTACATACGGAGTTCTAACCGAAACAACTGAACTTAGAAGTATTAGAGAACTATATTCGGAGTGCTTAGTTGTTGAGATACTAGAGCTGACAAAAATAGACTTAAACAGCTGGTAGAGAATACGGTATTAGAGTTGTTGATCATTCAATACTCATGAGTGAGGCACCAAACCTTCAATTGTCCGTTTAGAGTGTTTCATCTGCGTAAATTCCGGGTAGAATGATGAGCTACCTAACCTCACACCAATTTCAGCACTACTTTTTGATCTCTTGAGTGTTATTTCTATCAATCATGAGGGTGCCATCAGAATTGCTAACTCTATCTTGTAGTCTTGTTTGCAGTTGGCACCATTCTCTCGATAACAACAGGTCCATAGAAACATATCATCATCAACAAGCGGAACACCAAAAAAAAATGCGCGAAAGTTGAAGACAGTCGAGGTTTAAAAGCAACTGTTCATGGAAAAACAAATATTTTATATACATGTTGAAGACTTATGTATAAAAGCGAAAGAAATCAAAAGATGTGAGTTAGTGAAGTTTATGATATCAAGGCAATATAAGTTGTGAAGAATCAAGTGGTAAAGTTTCTATCCCACGGTCATAGTAGTTTCATCATTTATTTTTCAATTCACAAAAAAAAAAAAAAAAAAAAAAAAGCTTATCATTGCTTTAGTATGTATTTGGTTTTTGTATTCATTCAATAAGGCCGTGGGGAAGAATAAATCTATAGAGAAGTTTCAAACAACAAGAAATTGAGGAAAAGAGTTACAAATTGTCAAGGTTCTACGAGGTTCAAAAGTTCATCATCAACATTGGAAGACCGAAGACGTTTCTATTGGATGCTGTGAGAGTGGTGTTGATTGCCGATCAGATGGGAAGGAAAGTAAGCATTCCCATCCTCGCATAGTGGTTGATTTCCTTTATTAGAGGTCACTAGAAAAACAAAAATGGGTTCTTTTTCGTCCCACGTTCTATGGGATAACATCTTCATATGATTCAGAAGGTTACCTTTCCTTCCTACCATTCAACGTGTGTAGGATTTCTATCTTCATTCCTTCCTGCACACATTTGAGAACCATAAAGTGCGTCTTTTGAGTGTCAAATTCATAAAATCTTGTTGGTGAAGCAGAAACATTCGGCCACTCTCGAACCCGGATCCTTTCACATGGTGGTTTTCTCCTAACTCAGGGGTTAAGCATGAGAATAATGTTTTTTATACTTCTAACTTCTTATTGTTAGTGTGTAGAAACCTTATGTCTTCGTAGCTCTTTGGATGCATGTGCTCTTGAATGTTTTGAAGATGGAAATTAGGTTTTATGGGTATACCTCTTGTACACCCTCACGAGACTATAACTTGTTCACTAGGGACACCTAGGGGTTTAAAGGCTCGTTACACATGCTAAGTGTAACCGTATCCTCAACGAAATGGAGTTGTTGTAGTTTAGGTTAGTTTAGATTTGTAGTTTGCTCGAGGACTAGTAAAAGGCAAGTGTGGGTGAATTTGATAGGTGCATTTATTTGCACTATTTGGATACTCTAATTCATTGATTTCTTGTTAGTTTTTATATCAGTGAAGTGTATTCAACCAAAGAAGAAGAAATGTTCATTCTGGCATAAAAAGAAGAGGTTAAAGGATGGAAACACAACTTTGAAACAAGATTTCCAGGAAGATTTACAGTTGGGAAAGTACCTCAAAACCCAACCGTAAAAGAAGTTGATTTTGAATGCAAATTCCAGAAAGATTTACGGTTGGGTCTAGACTCTCAAACCCAACCGTAAAATAAGTTGAAAAATCATGAAGATTTTGTCATTTCCATATTTTAGAGAATTGAAAGAAGAAGACAACCCAAAAAGAATAAGGTCAATCGGACACCGGATGAGGGAGATATGATCAAAATAGTGAAGTATAAAAAAGTATCCAGGAGGAATTACGGTTGGGTTTCTTGGCTCGAACCCAACCGTAAACCTGGGGAATTTTGGAGCGAATTTTTGTGACAGAGTTATGGTTGGGTTGATTGGCTCGAACCCAACCGTAAAACTGGGTGCTTTTGGGTGATATTTTTGTGTCAGAGTTACGGTTGGGTTTATTGTTCAAACCCAACCGTAAATGGGGAGTTTTGGCACGTGTGTGGGCTTCTAAAACACGGAAAACATGGTCCCAGAAGCATTAAAAACCTAGATTTCGTGGATACTATATAAAGATACATCCAAGAAATTAAGAAGGCATCTTTTACATGGAAAAACACAAGGAGAACAAGGGGCTAGGGCTTGGAGAAGAATTGATCATCACGATACCGAGGGTTTGCTTTACTTGCTTTCTTGATTATTTTTCCATGGATTTTTTGAGAAATCCATAATTAACTGAACTTTTCTTATTGGTTAGAGATGTAGTCCTAAGTTGGAAAACATGTTTATTAATTGAAGTATTCATTCTCATATGTTCATAATCACTTCAATATCGCTTATGTTCTACCGTTTATAACGCCTTGTATGATGGATTGCTTGTTTGTTTAAGTTGCAAATTACATGAGCATGCATTGACATCTATAGATAAACTAGGGTTTTCGATCCGAAATTGTCGAAAGATCCTCGTTACAAGTAGTATAACATAGTTGTTAACGACGGGATGTTGCCATGTAATTATGTGTAGAAGCGTGACCTAGATTAAATCCGAGTGGCTCTTGCGCCGGATTGCTCAGAATAACCTCAACTCACAAATACCATTGCTTTCATTGGGTTAAACTTGAGTGGCTCTTGCGCCAAGTTATTCGTTGAAAAGGATACAAAGAGTGGCTCTTGCGCCTTTGATGATAATAGGAGTTTTGCCGGAGTAAGCCTGCGATAGGATGCTTTAGGGTCATTGATATTGAGAGTGCATGAATGTTGAGTATGATTCGGTTGATAACATGTTGGAAGATGGAAGATGAAATTTCTAACCAATGTTCTTTATCTATGATATTCGTTTTAATCTTTTTGCTTTAGTATAATTTAGTTATAACCACAACCCGAGAGACACCCCCCCCCCCCCCCCAACCTGTTTACATAAGTAACCGAAAGTAATTAACAATCACCTGCCTCTTTGTGGGAACGAACTTGTTCTTATTACTATACTCTAATCTATATTAGTGAAGTGAGAACTTGAATTAATTTTGCTTGGCTGAAAACCGACCACAGAACACATGTGTAACTTCATGTTATACAGGCATAATAAACCATGTTCCCAGTAAGTATGAAGCTTACTACACATCAACAAATTCCCAACTCTAATGCACAAGTATGAAACTATTTATCCTCATGATAGGATGTGTAAGATAACAATATAAGTTAATAGTGTCTTCATTTTTCTTTTTTAAGTACTTACTTGTGTTTGTATCGAGAGGAATACTGCTTTGTCGTACTTTTTTGGTTTGATGTTCGTCTTGTTGGACAATTTGTAGGTATATTAATCGATGAATTCGCCATCCAGGTACACATCCTTTGTTAGCTCCAGCATCATGTCTCCACTGATAGTAACATATGGGTTCCCATCCTTGTCCATCGGTGACGATATAGGTTCTTTGCATCAAGAGTATATATAAATAACCAATAATAAGAATTCAGCAGTATGAATTTATTTTTTGAAATTAAATTATAAAGTATGTTTTTTGTACTTACCCTTTTGAGTATTTGTTGAAGTAGTGAGTAACAACTTCTTCTTTTTTACCTACCAAGTTGTTTACTATCCTTGAATTATTAATAAGCTCACCCGTTTTCTCTTCTCTTTCTTCAACATCTTCCTTCTTCTTCCTTATTTCAATTGTATGATGTTACCTTCATCAAGATTTCTCTTTCTTTCTTTTACACCTCTTTCTATGGTCCCCATTTGGTTTCCATTCTTCTCATGTTCTTTAATAGGTGGTGGTGGAATAGGGTTATGAATACCAAGGCTCCATGTTGGCTGAGAATCAGTTCAGGTATTTGATTTTCTTGAAAGTATGTGTAATATCAAGTTACATATGGTTTTGTAACTTGTGTAATAGGACGTGTAACTTCCAACTACATAATCCAGTAACAGACAAAATATTTGATCCAAAAAATAAATAAAAAGATTCATGAATTTAATTGTTTTAAAAGTATTTACTAGTGAAGCTAGTTTCTGGATTGTTTTTTTCTCCACCACCATCTTCTGCATATCCCTCATTTATGTTTATTGCATCTAGAACTTCTCTTAGTGCAACATCTACACTTGAAATTTGAAGCTCAGTCCCAATTCTGACCAATTTGTACAGTTCTGGGTTGTCGCTTTGAGTCGATTGAGTAGTTTCTGGTAGTTAACACATGCATATACAAGGTTTAATCAGAACTCAATAGTTTTTTCATCATACAAGGATATTATACAATGTGTACTATAAAGTTACACATGCACATATAATGTGTAACCAGAAGTTACACAAGTACATACAATGTGTAATCAAAGGTTACACTTGTATTTTATACACCAAAAGTAGTAGAGAAAATAAAATATTCAGAAGTTATAGAAGCAAAAGCTTAAAAAAAAATAGAAGAAAGGAAAATATTTGTCGAAAGATAGTTACCTTTCGAGCTAGATTTTATTTCTATAGCTCCCTCTTCAGCATTTTCTTTCTCAATAACTTCACTTTTTGTGTAATTTTCTTCAATTGCATATGACAAAGGAAGCCCAGTGTCCGTTCTCACCAGCCTATAAGCCTGTAAAATTTCGCATTGTGTTGACTGAGTTGTTTCGCTCATCATTAACGGCTCATCAACAACTCTTTGTTCTTCATCTTCAGGCTTCTTCGGCGGCTCACCAACACCTCTTTGTTCTTCCTCTTCGGGCTTCTTCTCCGGCTCATGAAGATCTCTTTGTTCTTCATGTTCAGTTTTCTTCGGAAGCTCTTCAATATTTATACCTTCTTCAGGAATCTCTTTTTCTACAGAACTCTCTTCTTCTTCCTCTTCATGGTTTGTATATGCAGGTTTTTTTTCCAAGTTTCTTGGTTTTCCTGTATACATCATGAAGTTCTTTGACTGATTTTTGGCTGTGCTCAATGGGTACTTTACCTTGCAGAAGTTTTGGGGTATTTCCACTTGCAAGACTGATAGATATATCTTTACAAGGATAAAAAAAACAATGTTAGCTGTTTTTTTAGAAAACAGCAAGTACACAAGTGAAAAAATATAATTTTTTAAACAAACCACTTACAATTGTGCATTTCTTCAGGTATATTGTTCGTTCCTGCTTCAGCTTCAGGTACAGCGTCAGGTTCAGCTTCCTGCACATACCATGTTTAATGTGTAATTACTGTTATTACTCAAGCTAAAAAAAAGTGACAAACATATTCCATTTTTGTAACCAAAAGTTACACATGCATAACATTATGTAAAACAAAGTTACACATGCATTTTAAAATGTGTAATCTGAAGTTACATAGACTACCATAAAATGATAGATGCATATTCCATTTGTAACCAAAAGTTACACATGCATAACTTTATGTAAAAAAAGTTACACAGTCATTTTAAAATGTGTCATCTGAAGTTACACATGTATATAAAAACATTTGTAATAATTTATAGAAAGTAAGTACAGCTTGTGTAAATTTTACCAGATCTATTGTTATATTTAAAGGTTTTTTAGTACTTATAGATGTTGGTTGAGTCATATTTTGTTTGCTTCAAGTTTGATATCCATTGCTTGTCTATCCAAGCCTTCTCCTACTCCATCTCCCGGCACTTCTTTGATGATTGGTACGGTGCTTCTTTCTTTAGGAGATACTTCCGTCTCTAAACTAGTAAGATCAATGTTGGTATCAAAACTTTCTAGTGGTTGCTCATATTCTTGTTGGAATGGAGTATCGTCTTTAGCAAGATCAACTGCCACATTTTCACTGTCATCAACTAGCATATTTTCACTGTCATTTTCTTGCTGATGTTGTGGCTTAGAATCTTTGTAAGGATCATCAACACCAGTTGCTTTTATAATATCACAGCAGAAAACATGGTGATCGAAATCTTGGGTGTTGCTAAGGTCACTCTTTGACATTGCTTGCCTGGAAATCTTTCTGACTTCAAATTTGATTCATCTGCTTCATGTAGCTTACCAAGCCTTTCAATCTCAGTACTTGCATCTCTCAACCATCCTGCGATCTCTGATTTGGTTAGCACCCTTGCTGTTATTCCCAACTTTCATTCAATCTGGGAAAATTCCTCCATGAAACTTGTTGTGGGCTGCATATTAAGGATACACATATTAGGGATATGTATTTTTTTTCCTATCTGCATGAAAAATGTTTGTGTGTAACTTCTAGATACACATGCAAAACTGCAAGTGTAAATGTTTTTTTACAGATGCTAAAATGCAAGTGTAAATGTTTCTTACAGATGCTAAAATGCAAGTGTAGCTTCTATGTAAAACATGCAAAAATACATGTGTAATTAGTTTTTACATATGCTAAAATGCGTATTCAACTTCTATTTACCAGGAACACTGATAGACACTAACTACCAAAATAACTCAAGTTTAAAATCTTACAGTGAATTGGTACATGTCTGTTTTGTCTATGAAATCTGATACTTCGTATACGTTCCACCTTCCGACCCTTGGGAAGATTGCCTCTATGTTCTGAACTTTTGGGATTGTGTCTTTTGGTGTGTATTCAACGAACAAAATCTGCGATGAAAAATCAATAAATTTAATTAGACAATCAACACAACAACCTACCAGAATGAAAATATTATACACGCAACAAACACAGCTACTTATAATACTTACCAAGAGATATGGTACACAACCTCTGACTTGTGCTATATTTACATTGTCTAGAATTTCATTATGTCTGGCCATGAAACCTTCTTCACGGTTTCAAGGGTCTCAACAAGACCAAGATATTTAACATGAATTGAGCTAGCATTAATATCACTGAAAAATAACACACAACCATATAAAACCTTATCAAACAAACTAATTCTTCATCATCAACTGTTATTGGTTCTTTTATTCCCATCATTTCTTTTATCGCTGCTGCAATTGACGTCTTATCCACCATCCCTTTTTTCTTACTGTTCTGAAAATACTTGTTATACAACGGGTTATCATCTATTTCCTTCACTCTCTGGTTTATTATCTTGTCACCCTTTCTACTTCCAACTCTCTTCATACCTAAGATGGGAGCACATTTTTCCGGAGTAGACTTTATGATTTCATCCTTAAATTTGAAGGCAGTCGGACCCGGACCATCACGATCATAGCACTTTAAGAGATTTGCAACCCCGTGTTTGTTTGTGTTGATCTTTTTTTACAGATCTTTATCTTCAGTATTCCAAAACATCAAAAAGATATTTCCATAAGGGGCTTCTTCTCTTAGTAACTTTTCTGCTCCTATGAACATCCCAATTGGCTTTACAGAGTTTACCAACTCTTGGATGGCATTGAACGATGATCTTAGTTTACCTGTTCACATAACAAAACAGTATGATCAATATGTTGTGTACTTGTTTAATAGACACTTTATTTTTTTCAAATTCAAATCAGGCTATAAAGGATGTTTAGCTCCCAAGTACACACCATAGATCATATTGTTATGTAATATGTAACTTCATTTTACAGATGCGTATGGATGTGTAACTTCAAATTACACAACCACCACAAACTATCATCCATGAAACAAATTTAATATGTAACTCCATTTTACAGATGCCTAGTTTGAATGTGTAACTTCAAATTACACAACCACTGCAAGGTATCATCCATGAAAATAAACTATGTAACTTCATTTTACAGATACATATGGATGTGTAACTTCAAATTACACAACCACTGGAAACTAATATCCATGAAAAAAATTAAATCATTTCCACGGGATATATACCCAAGCTTTAATTTACTCTACTCAATACCATGACTACTATTTTTTTACAGTAAACAACAATGTTCAGCATTGTCACGATCACAACCACAAACTTTGTAATATGTCTCAGCAGGTTTTTTCACATGATGTTGAAGTATTTTTTTCAACTACCACATCTACTATAAGCAGCACCACCAAATTTTAAGATAATCTTCTACTAAAAACAACAAGAACATCAATTAATCAAGAAACCCTAGATCAACATACAGTAGCAGATTCACCAAGAACATCATTAAAACATCAAATATGAAAGAAACCTTAGATTAGTATCAATTAATTAGATAAAATCAACATGCAGTATCAGACTCACAAATCAACATCATTGCTAAAAATATGAAACGCTAGATCAAAATCAACATCGTTGATAAGAATCATGAAGAATAAGAACATCGATGAAAAGAAATCATAGAACATCATTAAAATCAAACAGAACGTACCTGATAATTGCGGATCATCATTTTTTTCTTATATTTTTTTCTCTTTCCCTTTCATCGTTGTTTGAGATTCTTTTTCAGTTTTCAATAGATTTGGTAATGTGTTTTTAACAGTTTTTTTGGATTTTCAGTTGAAGCAGGTGTTAATTTTGAATTTTGAATCGGTTTTTGATTTGATTTCAGTTATCGAATCAGTTGAAGCAGTTTAAATTTTTAGGGTTTGAAAAAAAATCGGTTGAAGCAGGTGAGGTGAGATGGAGACGAGATATGTTTTCTCTCTCCTAATAAAATAAATGTGTTTGTAAGAGAGGAAAGGTAGGTAAGATATATTATATACTTTGGTTAGTTTAGTTGAAACTCTTTTTAACTTAAAATAAAATTATTTTTAATTTAGGGTCTGGTTATAAAACATTTTTAACGAAGGATTTGGTATTATGGATAATCCATGGACGAGACCATAGCCTAATTTTTCCATCTCTCAGATGAGAAAAGTCTATCGGAGCATAGTCAACCAATCCGGCCCATTAGGCACGTACCCGTATCCTGATGTCGGCATTAACCCCGAACTCGTGCCCGTGTCCGTGCTTTATCTTCTGCATATTTATTGTCCAGAAAAAAGTTTCGTTTTCTGGGCAGGGCTGAGGATGAATACTGATAAAGAGAAATTTCAGTACATACAAATGGAAGGTTTGGAATACAACCCTAACCCTTACAGTAGTTGTAGTAATGAGAAAACAATGAATTGGAGTTGTTCAAAAAGTGAAGTGATTGAAGAATCAAAAAAGAGATGCGAAGTTGTTACAAATCAAATTCATAACTTATCACCCCATTCTAAGATTACTGATGCTTGTAAACAAATACTTGTTAGATTAGTTCATTCTGAACTTAAATTCCTTAATCATTTATCTGCTTCTTCAAATCATTCTTCTCCAATCAGGTAATCAACACGAACTTTCCTTCTTTTTTTTCTTCTTTTTTTACTGATTTCTACAAATTTAATTGAAATTGAGATCAATCTTGGGTACTTGAGGTAGGGAAATATGACCTATGTTATCAGTTTAGTTCCCTAGTATGATTCTTGTCTAATCTTGGGGTGCTTTAAATGCTTGGCGGCACGATTAGTCTCTCTATAACATGATTGACTTAAATGGAACATGCATTTCGACCAAGCAATTTTCTCTATATGGTCCACAAATGCCAGAGTCCACTGCATTGCATTAGTTTATCAAATTTAGCAAACAAACTTTAGTACTTGACATGCAAACAAGCTTTAGTTCCTCGTATTCTTGGCGCTCTAGATTTGTGTAATGTATAAGCCTCAGACAAAGCAATCATAGTGAGCTAGTTTTTAAGGAATGTTAATTCCATGGTATATAACAGCTTCTATGCTTATGCGAAATGAAAGAACTGAAGTTTTATAGAAATCTGGACAACCATTTCATGTATTTCAATGTTGTTTCATTGTTGTTTTTTCTCCTATGTGATTGGAATTTGGTTCACATGTCAATGAAATGGCTAATAGTGGTTAAAATTGTGTTGCTGAAGTATGAGTTATTTAATTAATGTTTTGTTGTTGCAGTGTTAATATTGGTTACCTTGAATCCATTGTTCACATTCTTCAGCAACCATTCATAAATGGAGTTTCTCGTGTGTGCAAACCTATTACGATACCATGACAGCGTGGAAAGAAAGACGATTCATTTTCAAAGGGTGTTCATGTTGATATTGTTTGTAATCTAGATAAAAGTCCAGTTTGGTTTTTCGTATCAAGAGCAATCATCTGACATCGTATGAGATGATTGCTCTTGTGGACATTACCGCCGAATGAATTGAGATCTTTGATGTCTGGAAAGATAGGCATGATATGTGAAACTGTTCATTCGGAGTTCAAGGAGCTCGTATCAGTGTGTGGGGGGGCTAACGAGAGGTTAAGAGCAGATCAGTTACTAAAACATCTCTCGTAAGTTCTCTTTTGTTATTTTTCTGACCAATACAGATAGTGGACCTTCTGTTTTTCTGCCAATACAAATGAAATCCCAAGTTATGTTTTTTCACGTATGTATAGCGAAAATAAAATCCCCAGTACTTTAGGACTCGAAAGAGAGCATTTAGAACTCTAGCAATAACGAAGACAAGATACTGACTTTTTTCATAGAGGCACCATTGAAAGCAGAAATTGAGAGTTAGACTTAGTTCGAGTGGAATAAGCCTGTGTAGTCGGGATGAATTTTCTAACCTTCCTCTCTATGCAATGATAAGGAATCAGTTGGCATGGTATTGTGTGTTCTTTGGGTTCTTTTTACCTTGTTCTTGTGAAGTAATTAGCATGGCAGAACCTCTGTTATGTTGTGTCATTGGATGCAATAAGAGTTAGAGAGAAAAATACCAGAGTCTTCCATTGCCAATCCTGAGTTGATTGTTGCTGGTTTTCACTTGTTGTAGCAAGTATTTAAGCCTGAGCTCTAGTGGGTGAAATATTGTTTACTGAATCACTGTGTTGCCGGTTACTACCCATAGAAATTGCAAGGTGCGATTTTGGGCGCATGACATAAAAAGTATTAGCTGATGCCAACAACGGTGAACCTTCGCCATATTTTGATCTAAAAAAGATAACAAAGTAAATTAACAAAACACTTGTAAAAGAACAATGTTTTTGTGCTAATTTGCATTATGAGCATTTCAAAGTAGTATGTTTTACTGCTGGATGTTTATGTTTCCCACCAGTCTTAAGTTTATAGAAGTGTATAAAAATATTTGCATAAACTAAGTACTTTGAATCTGGATAGGATTGTGCCTGATGCTCCTTCAGTGCGGATGATGGGCCTTCCAACTACGAGAAAGATAGCAGCAAAGAATAAAGTTGTGTTTGGGACAGGAGACTACTGGAGGGCGCCAACTTTGACAGCGAATATGGGATTTTTGAGAGCCATTTCCCAAACTGGTATGTCGTTGTTGACCCTTGAACACAGACCCCGTGCATTAACTGGTGATTAAAGAATTCAAGCAAGCAGATGTAGAGGCTCATCAGCAGACAATTATTAACATATTCTAATCTGTCACTTCTTTGATTCACACTTTGTAATTCACCCATGGTTGATGACTTTTGTGGTAATACTATTACCTGACACATTTGCAATGGCTGTTTAGAGAATACTATTCAGATAAACAAACTTTCCTTCGCACATAAATAAAGTTGGGAGTAGCCGCACATGGTTCCACTGATAGAAACCTTAGACTATGTAGTTTGTACACGTGTATATATTTCCAGTATTTGAGGGACTACCTTCTGATTTAAGTATTTGTGATTCACTTTTTATAATATCCAAAACCAGTATTTTGTCACCGTAAACCCCAGGTCATTAACAGACTATTGACACTGTTGTTTAAAACATAGTAGTAGTTAGTGGGGATAAGTTTGAAACAGTTGATGTAAATTGTACGAATTGAATAGATGAAAAGATACACATGTTTATTACTCTGTATAGTTACAATAAGATCACATTTTCTTGGCTTCTATTATTGATTATGTCAGCTTCAACGTTACAGTGATGGATAGATATATTAACATATAAAGATGACGAATATTGGTGTCATTAGACGAATAATGGTAGTTAGATGGCTATTTTTTCTTTAAAAACAAATTTAATGTGAATATGACTTCTTGGAATCTAGAAGGAATTCAGGAATTGTAGCAAACCTAAAGTATAATGCTTATTAAGGGCGTCACAAAATGGAAGTTGACGGTTACCTAATGATCCAGAAAACTGAATTTAACTAATTCTAATTCTAAGTAGTTTCTGCAAGTATGTCATATGCTTAATAGTTTTATCAGATACTCGGAGCCGGGAAAGCAAAAATGATGTCAGATGTTTTTGCAGTCACTTGTAATATTGCAGTAAGCATTTTTACCACAATTTTTCTTTCACTTACGAGGAGCAATATGGTGTGTGAGCCTCAAGTAGCAACACCTTCGGTCTGATCATGGGTGCAACAAATTCCATTCTGGGATTTGAAACGTTAGTGTAGAAGGGTCCTTATCTTGGGTGCAAAAAGTTCGGAACTTCAGTGTAGAAGGGTCCTTAACCGTAATCGAAAAAGAGCCACTCAGTTAGGATTAAGGTTTGGATTAACCCTGAAGGCTTTGTAGCCTTAAGCTAAAATCTTAAGACGATTTCTGTTACTTTAGACAGTATTTTAACCCTGGGCATTTGTAAACTTCCTCTGCTATGAATAGACATGTTTGAACTTTGAGGCGAAAAGGATGGATTTTTATGCCAAAATAGTGTAAAATATGGATTTCCCTTTGTCTGAATCCTATAACTTTGAAAGCTAAACAAGTCTTTGTTTCTGGTCCAAATGAACTTTCTTCAAGACTTCATATTTGAATGTCAGAATGAGAGGCTTATTTGGAACGATAGTTCATAGTGTTCTTACTTGTGGTCCAGCTAAACTCATGACTATCTCTATTTCAAACTGAAGAAACCGTACATCTAAAATTAAAATTTCTCTATTACCATGAATTTTTGTCTCTGTGTCATTGACGAATTCAAAACATTTTTGGAGTTATGGGATTAAAACATGGTGTCCACTTTCTCTGAGAAAAACAAAGTTGTATGCAGTCATGCTGACAATATTCTAGGATTTTAGACTGCAAATGAAAAAGATACGTATAATACAGAATTATTCTAAATAAATATCTCTGTATGTTTTATTTTATTAAAAATAATATATAAATAAAATGCAAAGTAAGTATCTATGGTGGCCAAACATAATAATCCCCCATTTAATTAAAAGTAAAAAAAAAAAAAATTAAAATCTAAGCTTCTAATCTAAACTCACAGCAAGTATATGGGAAGATAGAACTAAAAAGGCCTCAAGCTAAATTTACAATCACTTGTTTTGATACTAATGGAAGTAGTAGCACTTAAATTATCCACAACCAAATTGCACCTGACCATGAACTTAATCTTCCAAAGCTTCAACTTTCCAAGTTTGATTTTTACTGGCACTTTAACTCTCAGATTCAATGGTATACTCCCAGTTGTTTGTTGTTCAGTCGTCAACGCCAACAACAGGTCATCCGCGTTAGGTGTTTGTCCCTTTAACGCCACATCTAAGATAGTAGTGTTCTGATGACCTTGGTAAAATTGTGGCAGTCTACCTTCACATAACTTCGTTCCTGTATAGAAAACACTCAAGTTACTACCATCTTCATAATATATACCAATTTTCTCGTTTGGGTTACTTGTCGTAATCCTAACAGTAAACCTTGCAAAGAGACTTGCACCGGTGTTAAGCTGAAAATCGGTTATTCTTAGACGATCAATCGAATATTTAGGTAGTTTAGGTTGGAAAACCGCGTAAAGAATTCCGGCTGCAGCAGCGATTATGATAACTAGAAGTATAATTAAGCTTATTGTCCAACAAATGCACCTGCAGCAGCAGCCTCTCTTCTTCTTAGGAGGTTTTGAATGATAAACTGGAATGTTTCTTCGTACATGCGGTGGTGCATATTGCTGTAGTTCTGGATCACCTTTTTCTGATGATCTAGCTGACCTACTATTAACTAATGGCGCTGTAGGATGTGGTGCTTCCACATCGGCAACCGGATGAATTTTCTGTTGTTCTGTCATCATGGCTAGCTACAGATCCCTCCTCCGAAGTAAAAAGGTGTTGTTGAATCGGTAGTGATGTCTGAAAATATGGTGATGTTTGATGCAAACACAAACACAGACAGGGGTTTGGTTTATATGGGTTCTGATTGTTTGTTGTATAGAGGAAAACATTACAAAAGTTTTTCTTCTGATGTTAGCTTCTTTATTTGACTTTTTTTTCTCTTGGAGAGGGAGAAGTGAGGAAGGTGTAATCGTAGGTCTGAATTTTCTTACCTATCAAAAGAAAATAATCTGAGATTTTAAGCTTTTTTGACAGGAGTAGTTTGTCTAAAGACTAGTTCTTAATAATAATAATAATAATAATAATAATAAAACTGTTTGATGAATCTCTACGGAGAAGTTAGTTGTTACCCAACTCCATTAATGTAATGTATGATTAAGCTATAGTATGTGGCCTTCATCCTAGCTATTTGATGCATTGAGTGTTAAGTTGAGTAATGATATTGCAAACTAGAATTTTGAGTTCTTCACATCTACTCTTCTTATCTTCGGATCCCTCGTTCGTTTACGTAGAAATGATGGATGACTTGATAGCTTTATTGGTTGTCAGGATGGTCTCTTTTTTTTCTTTTTTTTTCTGGTCACTAAAAAATTTAGTTTGACGAGTTTTAAACTCATATCATAATTGACATCGATGGTTACTTTTTTTTATAAGGTTTATGTGGATATTTTTTTTTGAAAACTTGGTTTCTATTAGTGTGTAATTCGAGTGTAATAACAACTCTTTTATTTAACGTGTCAACAGAGTGTAAGAACAACTAAATGTTACTCTATATATAGGAAGTGATTCCTATATTTCTAGGGTAACTAGAAACTTCTAATAAAGAGAACCCTAGTTCATCTTCTCTCATGGTATCAGCCGCCGCTTAGTTTTAGGGTTTTCTGTTTTAGGTTTTCTTCATATTCTCTTAAACAGAAACTTCTTCATCTTCTCTGCTTCCGCCGCTGTTTCTCTGAGTCTCTTTTTTTCTCCCTAAATTTTCTCTATCAATTTTTCTATCCATGGATCCATCAAATGATCCTCAACCTCATTATGAACTAACTACAACCTTACCTTTCACCAATGTAGGTCATTTCATTTCAATAAAACTCGATGATACAAACTTTCTTGTCTGGAAATCACAGATTTCCTCTATTCTAATCAGCACAGACCTTTTTGGTTACCTGGATGAGTCTGTCATTGCTCCACCTTCCACAATCTCTATAGATGGTGTTGTAAAATCGAATCCCACCTATCTGAAATGGTTGAAGTGGGATCGATTTGTGAATAGTTGTTTAAATGCAACTTTCACCAGCACTTTCTCTACAGATGTTTTAGGTTGTGCTACTGCATCTGCTGTTTGGAACTATCTTTCTACAAATTTTCAAAACCAGTTCTCTGCTAGAAAATCTATGCTTAGGAACACCTTATTCAATATGAAGCGAGGGTCTAAGTCCATTGCTGATTTTCTCCAAGATGTCAAGTCCATCACTGACTCTTTAGCAGCCATAAATGAACCAGTTTCTCCTGGTGATCTCAACATGCATATTCTGAATGGTTTAGAATTTGCATATAGTGACTTTGTAGTCGCAGCTCAAACCACGGATACAGATCTGTCATTTGGAGATCTTAAATCTCGTTTAATCAACCATGAACAGTGGTTAAAAAGCCAACACTTAGAAACTATTGCTACCCTAGATCAATCCAACCCCTCTGCTTTTTTCGCAAAACGACCACCCCCACAGTACAGATCTGGCTTTCGGGATAAACAACAAACTAGTTTTGTTGATTACTCCTCCATGAACTGTCAGATATGTAAGCAAGTGGGTCATTCTTCCATTAGGTGCAAGTTTAGGTATACCACCTCTCTCTATGGTCAGTCTTCACAAAAAGATCTTGCTCAACTGCATCCACAGGCAAATCACTGCGTTCAAGTTAATGCTGCCTCCTTCACTGAGATGCCCTGTTTTCATGCTGCCACTCAATGGCTACCAGACTCAGGAGCATCTCATCACATCACTAATGATCCCTCTATTCTAACTAATACATCTGAGTATCAGGGGTCTTCTCAAGTGATGGTGGGTAATGGTAAGTTTCTACCGATTACCCTCATTGGAGATTCGGTATTAAATACTTCAATAGCTTCCTTTCCATTGTCGAACGTTTGTTATGTCCTAGATATACAGAGAAATCTAATCTCATTTGGTCAGTTCACTGAAGAACACAACTGCACTATTTCGTTTTCTCCATGGGGCTATGAGATACAGGATCTTCATACAGGTCAAACCTTGGCTGAGGGTTTGAAAAAAAAATAACCTATACCCAATATCAGTACCCCCAATCACTCAACCTGCTGCCTTCACTTCTGTTGCAGCCCCATTCTCTGTTTGGCACCAACGATTGGGTCACCCATCTCAGCAAACAGTTAAAAAGCTGGAACAAAACCACAACATCTCTTTGTCTTCCCCAAAATCTGATATCATATGCTCCCCTTGTCAACTTGGCAAGAGTAGACGACTCCCCTTCTCTCTGTCAAACGTTACTGCTGCTGCTCCTCTATATCTTATTCATTGTGATGTCTGGGGCCCGGCTCCTCATTTATCTCATTTGGGGTACAAATGCTATATTTTATTTACTGATGATTTCAGCCGTTTTAATTGCATTTATCCGATAAAGGACAGAACGGAGAGTGTTACCTGCTTTCAGCACTTTAAGACCATGAATGAAAATTTACTCTCTTCGAAGATTAAAATATTTCAGTCAGATGGCGCTCTTGAGTTGGAGAAGGGAAGATTTAGAAAATTCATGGATGCTTCAAGGTATTACATTCATTGCATCCTGTCCACAAACTCCACAGCAGAACGATGCTGCAGAAAGAAAATACAGGCATATTATAGAGGTGGGTCTCACACTTTATGCAACTGCATGCCTCCCAAAGACATTCTGGTTTGATTCATTTCTTGCAGCGACTTATCTCATAAACAGAACTCCATCTAAGTCTCTTAACTTCATTTCTCCATTTGAAATCTTATTTGCTAGGCCTCCAGATTATTCACTTCTTAAAATATTTGGATGTGCATGTTACCCTTACCTAGGGGCCTATAGAAAAGATAAACTTAGCCATAAATCAACCCAGTGCACCTTCATAGGATACAATCAACATCACAAAGGATACCGATGCTATGATAACCTAACCCAAAAGATATACATATCCAGGCATGTGATATTTGATGAATCCCTTTTTCCGTTCTGTAAATGCACAACAACTGTTTCTCCTACACATCATTTCAACCACATAAGAAAATATTTCTGCTTCCAGTGAACCACATGTACACATCACACCATTGCCTGATCCAACCCCACAACATCCTATGCTTACCAGATCCAAACATGGCATTACCAAACCCAAATATCTACCTGAATTTGTCACACACTACACCATCCACATGCCATGAATAACACTGTACATACCACAGTTCCACCTGAACCAAAATCATACAAAACTGTTATTAAGAATGATAAATGGGTACTTGATATGGATGATGGGTATGCAACACTAAAACAAAATGGAACCTGGGTTAAGGTTCCCTATGAGCCACATATGCATGTTTTAGGCTGTAAATGGGTGTATCGACTTAAACTTAAGGCTGATGGTAGTGTTGATAAATATAAGGCTCGTTTGGTAGCAAAAGGGTACCTGCAGCAAGATGGACTGGATTATAATGACATATTTAGCCCTGTTTTCAAGCTTACAACAATCCGGACCGTCCTGGCCATAGCGCTGACAAATAAATGGATTATCAAGCAGCTGGATGTTTCGAATGCTTTTCTTCATGGAGATCTGCAAGAAACAGTTACATGGAACAGCCACAGGGTTATGTTGATCCTGAAAACCCAATTAATGTTTGCTTACTCAAGCGCTCTCCAGTACCTAACTCTAACCAGACCTGACATTACTTTTGCTGTCAACTACGTTTCTCTATACATGCGGGCTCCTTCGGACTTGCATTTGCAGCTTGTAAAAAGGATCCTCTGCTACTTGAAGGGTTCTCTTGGATATGGCATTATCATTTCCCCAGGTGACATGACGCTTATCAGTGGCTACTCGGACTCTGACTGGGCTGGCTGCCCTGACACCAGATGGTCTACATCGGGTTACTGTATTTTCCTGGGCAATTTCCTTATCATCTGGTCCTCCAAAAATCAACCAACCATTGCCAAATCATCGACCGAAGCGGAATACAAGGCAGTCAGTCTTCTCTCCTCCGAAATACAATGGCTATCTCAACTTTTAGCTGAATTGCATACAACACCACAAAAGCCATCCACTCTCTACTGTGACAACCTTGGAGCGAAATACCTTGTATCCAATGTAAGCTTTCATGCACGAACAAAACACATCGAGGAGGATTATCACTCGGTACGTGAACTGCTGGCGTCTGGTGACATTGTAGTTGTTTTCCTGCCATCGGAAGAACAACTTGCGGACATTCTCACAAAGGGTCTCACTGCAACCCGTCTATCTCATCTAAAGAACAAAGTTATGCATTCCTGTTGCCCTGCATCTGTTTGAGGGGGAGTATTAGAGTGTAATTCGAGTGTAATAACAACTCTTTTATTTAACGTGTCAACAGAGTGTAAGAACAACTAAATGTTACTTTATATATAGGAAGCGATTCCTATATTTCTAGGGTAACTAGAAACTTCTAATAAAGAGAACCCTAGTTCATCTTCTTTCAGTTTCAAATTTCTCTGTGAAAGTCATTTGTCAACAGCTTTGGAAACAGATGACCAGATTTATTCACGGTTAAATCTCGAATTTTTTTCTCAGTGGGTTAAATCATCTTCTTGTGGTTATAAAGAAATAGTACATGTTCTTTGAGTCGATTGCAGCTGGAGCTTATTTGTTACCCACCTTAAAGAAATTCATATGATATGAGTTCACCTTTTTCTTTTTTAAGTTTTACGCATCCTTGATTCCATTTGGTGATGGTCTGACAGAGATGAACATGTTTGGTTACCCAACTCTGTCGGAGTGTATGTTAGGTGTAAAAGATAGCGAATATCTTTAGTTGTGAAAAAAGTCAGATATTTATTTGTGGTGGGTCAATTACGCGTCTAGTATGCACGTAGCGACATACGCCGGTCTAATAGAACCTACTTAAATTCTAAGACTAAACCATGTGCCACGAGGTTTTACACTATAAAGAATAATTGTTTTTTCTTTCATAGCACGTTTCTAAGAACGGAATAAAACTTTTTTTGAGAAAAAAAAAAAGAGCGCAGGACTGCTCCTTTTTATTTCTCTAGATGCAGCCAGTAGTGGTAGTTTCTTGACTTTTATTTAGGGACCTTAGTGAGTCCACTGACGGTGCCATACGGGGACAAGTAGCTGCACCAGAATCTATGTGTTTCTAAATTTTAGTGTAAACTAGATTTGTCCCCTTATTATACGCCAGCGTAGTTGTTCCTATCATTTTGAATATGTTGGAGCAATTCTAGTGAGATTGGTAGATTGGCCAATTACAACCATCAAAATGTATTGACAACCCTCAAATCAGAGGTTTGTTATATACATCTCAGGTTGAGATGTCGGCGTAGTTTGAGCCGTCAACGACTATATCATCCAATGACTATTATTTCACTCCCAAAAAATTTAAATAATTTCAACTTTATAATTACATCTTTTCCACTCAAAAATTCTTTTACTTTCACTTCAATATTAATCTTTTAATCTCAAACTCTTTATATTCAAAATAAAATCAGGAAAAAAGGCCAATTCATCACAAACACAAGAACAAAAATATTCAAAAAGAAAAGGAAAGCCTTACGGTGTAAACTTTACCGTGGAAGAAGATAAAGCTATTTGCAGAGCTTATGTAGCATTTACGATTGATCCTATCAATGGTGTTTAACAAGCTCATTCAACGCTTTGGGGGATATCCATAAATAATTTGAACAGGAAACTGGGAATCAAAATAAACGTGAGGATTCCGGATTATGAAGTCGTTTCATGGAATCAACAAAGACATGAATAGTTGGATAGCTTTGATGATGCAAGTAAAGCGCCAAAAAGCAAGCGGTGAAGGTGAAGTCGATATAGTAAGTTACATGAAGAATTTGTTTAATTAACTTTAAAACTTTTATCAAGTTGTTGTAGTAACTAATTTATAAATGTTGAATTTGCATCAACGAAAAACTGAGAGGAATGGAAAAGAAAAGAGAGCTCGAGTTTAAAACACATAGCATGTTTCCACATCCTCAGAAAGTTGAACCAATATAACCCCGACCTGTTGGATGGATATCAAGTACCAAAGCAATCCTATTACGAGGCGCCAAACGTTTCTCAAGGGTCTCCGTTTACTTATTCTTCACTAGAAACAAACTCAACCTCTCAACCCAATATAGACGAATCCTAGCATGGTAATTCTAATCTTAATGTTAATGGAAATATAGAAAAATATGATGGACCGGGCAACAAAAACGCTAAAAGGAACAGAAAGGTGGCTCAAGAAGCCGTTGAATATTTTTGTCAGTTAAGAAGCCCATAGTCTCTGCACAAGCCCTATTAAAGGATTGATCGGGGCCTCAGTTATCTTGATAAGACCTCTTCTCTATACAAATAGTCAACCCCATGCCTTGGACTATCATCAACTTTTGATATCAACTTTCAAGAATTTTTTGAAAAAAAAAACAAGAATAGACTCATTTTGTTAAAATAGTAGAGCGTAAGAAAATGACTACAAAAATTAGGAAAGGTCGTAGGACAAAATATTTTTAATGCACACATGATAAGAATCATGGGAATGGATAAGACAAAGATGAATCGGCGTAATTACGACTTTGTCAAGCTGAATTTGATCAAATTCAAGTAAAAAGGCACAACAATGCCAAGTTGAATTTGATTACGAAGAGAAGGATGATACAAAATCTGAAGATCTCAGTAATGTTATTACCCTAGTTTAGTTATTATTTTAAATTTTGGATGTAATAGTTAGTTTAATTTTGATGTAATCCTTTTTCAGTTTGAATTTGAATTTGAATTTCAATGTTGGTTTTTTACCAATTTGATCCTTACTTTCAATTTCATTGTTGTTTTTTACCAATTTGATCCTTAATTTCAATGTTGGTTTAAGTCAAATTACATTAAAAAAATTAAAATGATTGAAATAATAACTAAAAAATTCAAAAAGAAAAACAAGTAAATCCTGTGAGGGTTTATTCTTCCATAATTAGCCCATAAGTGTGCAATGAGATCCTCCATTAACCTTAAATGTAATCCTCTGTTTTGAATTCTCTATTCTACCATTTTATACTATCTTGCGGGCACACCGTGAAGGGGTTGAACATCTTTCCTCAAATCTTGATGTGGATAACTTGTCGAACTGGGATCCCGTCGGGACTCCTCGATTACCATATTATACAAAATGATGCAGTGAGCATAATCCCATTCATTTCTATTGGTTTAAACTGACTATATGGTCCACAAATTATATGGAATTTCCTCTTCGAAAATTCTGAATGTTCGTTCGACATACTTTCTAACCCTGCTTCCCGTTAAAATGTTGTTTTACACGCTGGTTCTCGCATTTGGGGTACCTGGGCGTAAGCTTGGGATAAAGTTGACCACTGTGGATAAATTTCATCCATCAGAAAATACCCCATGTTATGGTTATTCCGTTGACGGTGAAATTTGTAGATGAAGCATTTTCATACTTCAGTTCTTCAAACAAATGCAATTTATGCAAAATATTGATGTCATTATTTGAACTGGGAGTCCATAAAAAGCATGCCATATCCAGCAATCATAACAGGCTACCGCTTCCAGAACAACAATTGGTTTTCTGTAGTGGCCCTTATACTGACCTTGCCATGCATAAGGACATTGATTCCACACCCAATGCATGCAATCAAGGCTACCTAGCATTTCGGGAAATCCTCTCTTGCAACTAGTAATCATTCGACATCATCTTAAGTTGGTTCTCGTAAAAAACATAGACCAAAATGGTTGATTACAGTTTCGCAAAACATTTTGAGATTTTTGTAAGCTTTTGTTTTTGCCATATGAAAGTACTCATCACAGACATTCGCAGGCACACCATAACCTAGAATCCTTAGGGATGCAATGACGTTTTGTTCAGGACTATGTCCTCCTATGTTTAGTGCATCAAATTGATAGTTCAATTTAGGGTTTACCCGAAAAATATCTCCAATAACCCGCATGACCAAGTGTTGTGGCATGTGGAAGCGACGTTGAAAATGTTCATCAGTATACACACTTTATTAATAAAATAATCATACATCATTTGTTGATATCCTTCCCCTCGATATCTCCACGTTCATCTTGTTCTCAATACGGCTATTGGTTCTGGAGCTCGCGGTATTTGCCCTGAGTATAATTGTATCATGTTGGTTATCCTTCTCCCATCATCTGAATCTTCATCCATTTAACCAATTTGTTGCATAATTCATTGAGCTTGTTGGAACCATATTTCCCCTAACATTTGTGTTTCTTTATTTTCCAAATTAGAATCCATATACTGAATGAAACGACTGAAAACAACTAATAATATGTTGAAGAAATTAAAAAAAAAAAATATTGTTGTGAAAATAGAGAATTGATAGAAGTTGAGTGTGTTTAAAATTGGTGAAAAGAAGATTTATATATGATAAAAATATATAGAAGGTTGAGGTGTGATCGGTTCAATCTGAGCCGAATTAGTAATTATCCACTGCCCAAAATCCAATTTGCCTATCCACCTGGCTTGGCTATTGACCAAATTTACCTATGCCCACTGGAGTTTCTCTTACTCTTGAAAATTGATGATTGCATCTATCTTTTTGTTGTATCCTTCAACCGAATTCTTTTAGTTTCATTAAATGAAGAATTCTACCATTTTCCTAAGCTCCCATCCGACTTTCAGTATCACACTATCACCACAATATGAAGATAACTTCACATAACACATATTTTCGGCAAGAGATAGAGTCAGAGTTTCGACACAGATTGATTCAAGATTTATATAAACCTGTGCAGTTAAAAATTATATTTAAAATGAGACAAATGATGATGATAAAAATTGATAGTTGCTTGTGCCGTTTCGATCCCTAAAAATATGAATGGTAATGAGATTTGGTTGATATTAATAAAATTTGTTTTCAAATGATATGCTTAAATTGTATATTTAGCTCGTACCAATTTATATCTAAATGATAAATTAATAATATCAAATAATTTTGTAAAGTATGAGTGTGAGTTTATATAGACCGTGTGTCTTCTTAGAAAACTTGTAAATAGAATATATCACACAAAAATGAATCATAAAATAAAATATGATATATATAAATAAAACATAGAAGAATATATCTACCAATAATCATTTGTAGGACTTGACACTGAAAAATTAAGTATAAAAAATTGCATTAGCTACTTGTATGAATTTATTTTCGTATTAGAATATTATATAATTTCTATTTTCATAACTAAGAAAATTCTAGTCTTTGCCTTTTACATTATTGATTATGTTTTAGGTACCTTGATGTTTTTATGTTTCAGTCATGAGAAATAAAAAGAATGTTGTTGTATTTATCTGTGGAATGGTGACATCTATTTACAAACCATAGAGTTTGTTTTTATGTATGTGCAAGACATGGTACCCTTTTCCTACCAAAGAATAGTCATTTATTGTTAGAATCTTTACCATAATATCAATAATTATACTTGGTAAAAATAAAATAAAAAAGTAGTTAGATATCACTTATAAATATAAATATATTTGACATTCTTTTTTCTAGTTAAAATTAAGAATTAACCATAATCGTTTATTAAAGATGATTAAACATAAATCTAAGGTGTTGTTCATTGATGTAGGTGGCGCTGACATGATACAATTAAGCATGCATGGGGTGTAAAAGAAGTGTAATAATTTTTAAACCTAATAG
Organism: Papaver californicum; assembly: GCA_023531435.1. Taxonomy (NCBI): domain Eukaryota; kingdom Viridiplantae; phylum Streptophyta; class Magnoliopsida; order Ranunculales; family Papaveraceae; genus Papaver; species Papaver californicum. Next base: position 3,683,875 of record JAJJMC010012048.1, on the reverse strand, counting down.
CCAACATGAGAATGGGTTACTTTTACCCAATAATATTTGCACCAATCAAACTTTACTAAGCGTCCTCACCAAAATTGCCTCATCACAGGCCTATTTCGGCCAATAAAAAGGTAGGATTTCATTACTGTTAAACGTGGGAGTTTTATTTATTTAGGTATTTAAGTGTTTAGATTTATTAAGGTTTATTAAAATTCCAGTTTTTACAGGTGGCAATCATGGATGCTTTATGGAGTTAATTAGACAAGTAAATTATTTGAAAGAGATTTGATTTGACTCCATCAAAGAATAAACTTGGCTCTGTCACTGGACCTTAAGGTAGTGTGCCCGAGCAGACACAAGTCCAATTTTTGTAGCAAAAATGTGGCAACTGGCAAGTTTGACTTAAACTACGCCAGTTTTTCTAGCGAGTAACTGTCAATTTAAATTTTTAATTTTTTATCTCTACACCTGGGATTTTAGTAGACTCTCCTTATGAAGTTATACTCTGCATCTCCCAAAAAAATTGTGGCATTCCTGGCGATGATAAGCTAGGGATTTTTGAAAAAGGTTGATAGGGAAAAAACTTATTATTAAGTGGCATCCTACCTAATACCGGTTGATCCATTTTAAAGTGGTGTGGGCTCCATAGCTATGGTAGGCTTCACAATTGCATGGAACCAATGCACATATTCACATATTCACTATCATCTTTAGATATTTTGACCAATATTTCAGTGGTTTCCCAAGGTTAACCATTTTGTAACAACTGTAAGCAATTGGAGTAAGAAATTTGACCTTGTGAAAGTGGGTTGATGGCCATCAATTTTCTATTTGTAGTAGTAGTCTCTCACCAAAGTATAAAACCCCTTTTCTTCCACATGACTAACACATACTGACACAAGTTTTTCTAACATCCTCTAGGCCTCATGAGTTTCGTAATCTTCAAAGTCCTTAAATGGCATAGTTGCAAAATTGTCACAAATTCTACAAACTTGTTGAATTCTCTGGCTCAGAGAAGATATTTGACCATATTGCCAAAAAAAAAATTGTACTTCTTTATGACTGGAAAAATACGAGCGTTGTTGAAAATAGTAGGAGCACCAATGTGTAAGTAAACAAACCACCAATACTGAAAGTAATAACTATGGTTTAATATATTCCCAAAAAAATTTAAATAAACATAAATAATGCAAATGAGTTGTGATGTTTATCTCCAAGATACTCCAAAGACCATTGAAGTTTGTTTTTTTAGTAGCGCAATCATCGAGGGCTATGTATAGTTCGCTTACAATTGCAGACCCTCCAATCATATTTTGGGAGCGATTTTTCCAAATTACTGAACTCTCCAGCCACTTGTTTAATATTACTGAACTTTTGAGATCGATTCTGGGTGAAATTTTTTCCACTTAAAGGGTTGTCTGATGATTGAATAACTTTATTTCTTATATTTCCTTTGACTCATTTTGAATTTATTTTTTGAGAAACATATTTTATAAAGAAGGAATAGTATAAATTCTGCCAAAAACTTGTTCTTATGCTTAGTGCTTTTTCCCATTGTGGACAAGCCAGTTTGTTTGTCCATCCACCTGGTCAAGCAAATTGGCTAAAACGCCAATGCCTTTAGAGCAAGGGCTATGGGTAAAGAACACTCAATCAAAGTGAAAAATTTAGAGTAAAATTGAGAAAATTAGGTGTCATTATAGGTAGGGGAAGGACCTCTTTTTCATCCAAACTCCTTCAAACACTCTTTCATATGAAAGAGTACTCGGTAGTCTATCCTAGACGGATAATCTTCATCCGTCCAAGCCAAACGGTGGATCTTTCCCCGTCTGAGTATTTATTTCAAGATTAAATTCCTAAAACGCGAGTCCTATCTAGATTATTATTATTATTAAAAATAAACTCCCAAACGGGAGAACTTTCCCCGTCTAAATGAAATTTTTTATACCAAATGCGAAAACTTCACCCGTCTAGTCTCTCTACTTCACTACCCTATGATCCAAAATCACTCATCCACCCAGTCACTTATTCATTTTGAACATTCTATCTCTTTCAAAATGAATGAGTCACTGAAAGAAGGAGCGATTTTTGCACTATAGGTTATGAAGTAGAGTGACTAGAAGAGTGAGTATAAAGAAAAATCACTTGGACGGGAAAAGATGTCCCGTTTGGAAGTTTATCTAGTTTTTACATAATAAAAACCTAGATAGGACCAATGTTTTACGAGTTTAATATTGAAGTAAATACCTAGACAAAAAAAGATCTCGTTTTACACCGATTAACTAAAATTTACCCGTCTAGTGAAAGACTAACGACCCCTCCTTTAATCGAAGGAATGTATGAAAGACTCTGAGGGAAGGAGGCTATACTCTCTTCTAAAGTGGGGTCTAATCTGATCAATTTCTCGTTCATTTTAAATGAAAACTCTCAACCTATAGCCCTTGCTCTTAGGAAGTCAATAGTTTTGAAGACCACAGTCAAAGGACGTAAATGCAATTTAAACAGCAAATCAAGGAGCACATTGCATTTTATTAAGACAATGAACAACCAAAATCCCCTGAAATAAGACAATTGTTGGCCTTCTCTATTTTCCCTCTCCTTCCCATTTTCCACATAGTTAAACCCTAGCTACTGTGCTTTCAATGGCGTCGTCTTTGATGAAATCCCTACTCAAAACCTCTTCTTTATCATCCTTAAGCTCTTCTCTTAGATCAGTCATTTCTATATCTTCTCGCTCATACACTAAGGTTTCAGCAAAAGAGAAGTATCAGAAAGAGAGTAAAAAGGAAGAGATAGTCCCAGTATTTGAATCAGATGTTTCTGATACCCTATCTTCTGGAATCAGTAAACCATTATCAGAAATCCTCAAAGAACTCAGCAAAAGAGTTCCTGATTCACTCATCAAAACCCGTTCTGAAAAGGGGTTTACCATGAAATATATTCCCTGGTAATCACATTTTTAAGTTCGTTTTTTTCTTCTAAGCATTTACGGTTTGTTTAGAAGCCAAGAAAATAAAATTTCATGTTAAACCCATGATTGCTGTTTAAGCTTATTATTGGTTTCTGGTATTTAGTAGACTGATTCTAGAAGTTGGGAATACCATAGAATTGATTTCTTAAGGGCATGACATTCATATTTGAGGTCAGTAGTTCGAGTCCCCGCACCCCCAAAACCTGGTAATGCTCAGCTACTTGAAATTCCATCAGCTTCGGAGCTGTACTTAACTATTGCACATATGAACTATTTTGTCCATGGGAGCAAGGCTTAATCCTTGAATATCTGCTAAGATAATTTAATGTTTTTTTGAAAATGAATCATTTTAAGAACGATAAAAAAGTAGAGTCATGTTATGTTTATTTCTGTGTGATTTTTTTTATGGTTAAGAATGTTGGCGTCTAATAGCTTTTATATGTTGTAATATTGATATTCATATTCCATACTTAACCATTGAATCGATGGGAATCTTTAGGAACTAACTATCATTGTGGTGCCCAAAATGTAGTAATGAAGCTACCAATGCTCAATACTCCTTGTCCACAACCCTACTTTGTATCTTAATTATAGATGGTAGTTACATGTGCGCCGTATTAGTATTTATCACATTTTCATGACAAAGTTGATCCTATATGTGAATCACATAGTCATAAACCACCACCACTAACTAGATGTGATATGGATGAAACAAGTAGGGCTTGGTGTCACCGTGTTTTAGTCATTTCAATCATTCTTGCCTCTTTGTTGAAATATTTGAATAACCTTGTATGTGGAACTATAGTAGAAATGTGAAAGCAAAGGAATTGTATCTGGTGAATAGAGGAAAGTAAATACTGAGTTAGCTTGGAAGATTTGTGACATAGAGGATTGAATAGGCTCCTAACTTCTGTTTTTCCAATTAGGTTTCATAAGTTTCTGAATTTTTCCCATAAATAAAAAAACAATAGCTCTGGGTTTAAGAATGTATGATATTGGTTTTTTTGTGGTTTCGATTACAGACTTAGACACAACAATACACAAAAATGATCAGAAAAATTCCTGCTGACAAGTGCATTACTTGTTTGTTTCTTGCAGGCACAATGTGAATAGAATTCTGAATGTACATGCTCCAGGTATAGCTTAATTATTGTTTTGCCTCACTTTGGTAGTCACAAGAACATGTTTTGTAACCTATCAAACTTTGCAAGTTTCTGAGTGTTTTGTCTTCATTGTTTGTAGAATGGTCAGGTGAGGTCAAAGACATCAAATATTCTGCTGATGGGAAATACGTATCTGTCGTATATCGTGTTACACTATATGGAACTGATGCCAAGGTTTCTCACACTTTATTTCGATATACATGTGTTGCAACTTGTGAATTTCGACATGGGTTTCATTTCTAGCCTACCCCAACTTGTTTAGGACTAAAGGGTTGGTTGTTGTATGTGTTGCAACGTGCGTGTAATCGTGAATTCATAGTTTGAAATGGAATGCTTACCGAAAAATAATAATTCTTCGGATGGAAATTGCTACTCTGCCATAAAATCCCGAAACATGATAAGACAGATTAAGATTTTGAGAAGCCAAGACAGTTAGTGGTGTAATTGATAAAATAGACGATGAGAATATCTCACATTATGTTCATGTTCACTTTTTCATCTAAATTGGTAGCTTATGATGTCTTTTTCTATCTTGTCTATCTTCAGTCAAGTTTCTTCATACCAATTTATATAATAACACTGAACTGAACTACTGGTATGCGTACTTTATAAAGATGGTTTGGTCAAGTATTAGGATTAGCGATATCTACACTATGATAGATTTCAACTTGCAGCAAATAGCTTTCTACCCTGGTGTTGACGTGTGCTGTCAGTGATCTATGAGGTTTTTCATTCTTGAAAATATCCATATTTTACATAATTGCCATCAGATTTTTTTTATTTTTTATGTTTTTGTTTAGCAATCATACTTCTCTGTGAGGTAACTTGGGTGCTAATGACTTGGATACTCGAAACAGATTTACAGGGAATCAACTGGAACTGCATCTGTGGATGACAAGATTTCTGGAGATCCAGTTCAGAAGGCAGAATCAATGGCGTTTCATCGTGCTTGTGCACGCCTTGGTCTGGGGCTTCATCTGTATCATGATGATCTGTCATAAAAAAGAAGAGAAGATACAACAATTTTCTCCTGGGATTAAATTTTTGCTCGGACACTTACTTTGGTCCAATTTTCAAGGAATTCAAAAGCAGTCTCTGCCTGAAGTTAGTCGTGGCATGTGGATGTCTTCCCGGTTTCTCTTGTTTATATCAGCAAAACTAGTCTTTTAGTGTCTTGGGAGTGTTGATGTGTTTGTAAACAACAATGGCAAATGTTCTTTTTTCACATGTATATTTTGGCTAATATATCTTGCAAATTGTCTGGTTAGAATGTAAAAAGCTCAAAATTTAATTTGCATGAATTTTGAAAGGACCTTGAGCTCAAAACAAGGTGTTTTTACACGCTTTCTGATTTCACAAGAGGCTATGCTGTCTTTTACTGCTTTTTGATTTTAAGAGATCGAACAACCTCGCCCCTCATTTTCTTTTTTTTGTAAAGAATACAACACAAAGACGTATTCCTGACACTTCTCAATGACTAGATACAGATTCTACATTTGCAGACACAAAAGCCATGAATTAGTACTAAAACAAGCATCCAAAACATTTCTGAGTTCAAACAAATTGCAGTAGACACTAAATTGAGTGCTCTCTTAGAGAATTCTCTGTTAACGTCCACATGAGTATCTATGTTTGAATCTGGTAAATTTTGAGGAACGCTGCAAAGGCATGCATGAGGCAGCTCCAAGCTGCAAGGACAGCCGACAAAGTTAGAAAATTAAGCAATCTTTATTTGTATTAAACTTCTGCAGTTTCAAACAAGAACATAACTCAAGTATCATGTAAATCGCAAATACTTCCAAAACGGCTAAGAATGGGAGATCAGTAATATGTAAAATAAAAAATAAGAAAGTTTTAGAGAGCCCCCCGGCTAGCGGATGATTTCCTATAAAACTAGTTCTCTCCTTAAGTTCTTTACAGTAGCAAACCACAAGGCCTACAGCACCAAATTGGGTAGTTATCACAGACCCTCCTCAAGACAGATGACACGATCAAACAAATGTTCTTGCCAAGCATCAATTGTTAGTTAAACCCCCCACCCCACCCCACCCCCTGGGGGGGGGGGGGGGGGG
>JAJJMC010012048.1:3664114-3677590 GCA_023531435.1 Papaver californicum | reverse complement strand
ACAAAGGCGAAAACAGTGAGGAGATAAATATGTAAAACATTCTGATAAATGAAGCACATCTTGACATAAAGTCTTATTAGGTAGTTATCAGTTCAGTGTCTCACCTTGCATATTATTTTGGCATGTGAATCACACAGCGTAAACACTTCCCTTCTTTCATCAGCTCGAAGGCGTTATTGATATCCTCAAATGCCAAATCGTGAGTGATGAACTCGTCAACTTGAATTTCCTGCAAATAAATAACTTAAATGTTAACAATTAACACATCCTTTCTAGATTTTTTCTTGTTTTCTTTTAAAATTTGAGCTTCTTGCAGCATTGATTCCTTAACCAGCTTAAACATTTATGGAAGTACAATCTTTACATTTTAAACCTGGTTCATTGAGTTCAAATTCAAAAAAAAATTGGTGGATATAAGATTGTATACGCAGCTCTATAGCATCATCTTAAAGAATCTTCTTTAGTCTCCTTGTGTTTTTCATCCATGGATATTAAATAAAAAAATTCATTACAACTACCTTACAGCTTGTGCAATACCAACCTTTTTCATGTACATATCTACCAACGATGGAAGATCTGATTTTGGTTTCCATCCTCCAAATAAAGAACCTTTCAAAGTCTTGCCAGATAAAAGTAATCCATAATGAGTCTTAGTCTCTGGATTTACTTTTGGTACACCAAGAGTAACGGTTACACCCCAACCCTGAAGAAACAACAAAAAGAATAAAACAAAGCTAGTTTTTGTTAAGACATACAAAGCTAGTTGAGTAGCAGCTAATGAGCTAAATAAAAATTTGAGTCACAGTTTCAAAGTAAATTTACGTCGCAACATGATTGTAGGGCAGTAGTTATCACTCCTGTGTCACCAATGCATTCAAAAGAATAATCAACCCCTCCATCAGTAGTGGCTACTGAATAACCCAAATATGAACTGATGAACATCATAAAAGAAGAAAGATCAAGTCGAGCCTGAGAAGCGTGCTTCCATGATACTACTTTAAACATTTCGGTATTGAACTTTAAAAATGTGAATGAACAGTTTCAAAATGTGTTATTGGAATGAAGTGACAATGTATGAATACCTGTTGAACAGGTTCACCACAATCAGCTGGATTTATAAAGTCCGTCACACCAAATGCCTTTCCTGTATCAAGAAACCACCATATCAAGAGATTAGAACTTCGTAAGTGAACATAAACAAACAGCACAAGCTGCTAGAAGCTGAGCTTTTGATTACCTTTTTCATACTTGTCAGGATTGGTATCAATCCCAATTATTTTAGATGCACCTCTTAGTCTAGCACCTTGTGCAACCTGTTCATACAAAAATTTCAAAATTAATCCGCTGTATGTCTCGTATTATGGAAGTAAAAACTATTCCACAGATTGGAGCTCCTACGAGTTGTCATAAAGTTCCCAACACTTACAGAAAGGCCAACAGTTCCAAGACCAAAAATAGCTACATTTGATCCTTTGGATATGTCAGCAACCTTCCAAGCAGCACCAAGACCTATTTAAACGAAACCGAATTATCAAATGTAATGATAGCCGACCAAATTTTATAAGCCGAGTTGTAGCTAAGGATGTTGGCATTTCAAGCAACACAAAAGGAAGCAAAAGGAAACTGGAAAGTGATACGCAAGGATTGCAACATGTGTCTGATCCGCTAACAAGATTATCTAAGAAAGATATAAACTTACCCGCAGCCACTCCACAACTGAGCAAGCAAATTTTCTCTAATGGCACTGTTGGGCTAATTTTAACGGCGCATCCAGAATGCACCACTGTATATTCACTAAAACTTGAAACAGCACAGTAATGATAAATGGGTTTTCCTTTTATTGAGAAGCGAGTTTTTTGATCACTATGCATTAGCCCTCTCCTTTCCATTCCCAATACTTGGCACATATTGCTCTTCCCCGAGGTGCAGTGTTTGCATGTCATGCATTCTCCAGTAAATACCGTGATTACATGATCACCCTCTTTGAACTCAGTGACCCCTTCTCCAATGCTCTCAACTATCCTGTCAAGTTGCTAGGATTCAGCTTAGAGTTCATAATACGTTATTGGAAAATATACATGCACCAAATACCTTTTTTACTAGACTTTATCTCATAACACTGATAGAAAGAATATTTCCTGTCCTTAGTCTAATTTTTTTTATTAGGTCATTAATTGAGAGTCACAGTTGAGTTGACTGATATGAGTTTAGGGTCATCTGAGGTAAGTTTGATGCTTGGTCATGGTCAATCTAAGAGCATTGTACCATGACTTGAATTAGGAAGTTCAGAAAGTTGCGACAAAGATTTGGCAAAATAATATTTGGATATCTAAATTGTATGTGATTTTCCTATGTCATTGTATCACAAAAATCAAACAGAACGAAGAGAAATAAAGAACACACCCTGACGCCTCATGCCCAAAAATCCGAGGAAATAGGGGAGCGAATGCCTGCCAAAATTACCAAACATTATGAAATGTTTGTCTTAAATAACAATAACTTTCTAATCCAAGACAAACCCAAAATCTCTTGCCATGAACTCTTTTTGAGTTAAACCAAAGATACCCTCCCATTGAAACCCTACCAAGAAGACCAAAAATTCTACTACACTTAATCTTTCGAAGAAATGAGTAGACAGTTTCACTAAGATGATTCTGATATAAGTAGCATACCTAGAAATCAACTATCAAAGAAACTAAGTGTTCAAATTGAGGATGAATATAACAAACACCTTATTTGTACTTAGAGAAGGTCAATTGGAAAACAGGTATTCCACACCTCTTTCCTGAATTAGCAGGATAGATGTGTGAGCTGATATAAGTTTCATACTTAGATATTTCCTGAAGCCGAAGTTAGTTCTGTTGTAGAAGCAATTAAATGGGAAATGAATATGAATCTGGTAATATTAGCCCATTCGACGAATCAACACATACTGAACTTGTGTTCTCAGGTCTAAACTCAAGTGCATAATTGAAGATGCCACAGCATCCATATATAATCGACGAATCAAGACTTATGAACATTAATATACGATTTACATTAGCAGACTCATCTCTTTGAGACTACATTTGCCCATTGAACAGATTATATCTGTATATTAGAATTACTTTCTCATTCAACATCAAAAAAGTATAAAGACATTATAAAGTAATTATAAATACCTCTGATTCCCATTGAGTGACATCGCTCCGGCAAAGGGATGTGCAAACAACTTTAATACGAATTTCCATGGGTTGAGGTGGATCAACCTCAACTTCCTCTATCACCATTGCTTCTCCTCTTCCCCATGCAACAGCAGCTGTGTAATCCAAAGCCCACATACACAAACAAGAAAAGAAAGAAAAAAACCCAGGAGACACAAATTAGAAGCGGAGAATATGAACTAATCTTATGTTTATTAACTAAGAAGAAATTCAAACTAGATAAATGAAATGAGATTCCGGTACCTTTGCAGGAAATGGTGGACATCTGATAGAAAATGTATGAAACTGGAATTCTGAAAATGAGAGAGAGAGAGGGAGAGGGGGGGAGAGCTTTTACAGAGGAGCTGGTGGTAGGTGAGGAATAAGAACTACCAACTTCCTCTACCAACCTCCCACTCTAGTTTGATGTCAAAAGTAGTTGACCTTGGTTAGTTGGTAGTTAAAAAAAAACCACCGGTAGAGCTGTTAGCTCAAGCACTCGAGACATTAGATAGCGCACTGTAAAATCCTTTTTCCCTGTGTTTTTTTTCCTCATTTTGTTTTTGGGCAAAGTTAAAAGAATCTAGCGCTAATTAACAGCACAGCCGTTCTTTAAAACATTTGCTCTTGGGTAATGCAGAAGAAAGAAAGAATATCTCTTCCTTGGTAATAAGAAATTCTGGAGAATCCTGCTGACAAATGACCAGGCAGTGATCCTCTTGAAGTTTGGAGATGTTTCAGACCAGAATAAAAATCCACCCACAAAATGTACATTCATAATCTTAAGACAATCAACATGTGGTTGTTGTTTTCACAATAGATGGTGTTAATAAGAGGATTTGAGTTTAAGTTCACAATGCCTTTGATTCTTTGAAGTTCAAAGTAACCTTTTGATACACTTCCTGGGACGAGATAAACACTTGTTGGATGAGAGCATGAAAGGAGACCAAAGTAGGATGTAACAAAATCATGTTTTACTAAGTACACTTCAATGTGAGAACCGAATATTTAATATATTTTCGGTTCCAAAACATGGGTCTGCAAGCTTGTCTCCACCAAAAAAGGTGTCAGTCAATAGATGTTTGCCATCATCATTCATCATCGTCTGGATCAACGTCCTTAACCTTCACGTCAGCGTCTTCCCCAAATTGAATGCAATTGTCAATTTGTGCTAGCACATTTCTAATACTGCAGATGACAAAAAAAAGTTCAAATCAATAAGTGCACTGTACTTAGATTCCGTATCCAGCCCGTTCAACTCAGTCATATGGAGAGGGAGAGGGAGAGGGAGAGGGAGAGAGAGAGAACCTGCTTTCCTTCCTCAAGTCAAGAGGCATAAAGCTCACCATGCTATAGTCATCAACCTAGTTTTCCACCAAAAAAGTCATTATTCCGTAGAAACGAACTACAAATCCAGCATGTCAAAATGATAAGAAATTCATGAGTAGAGAATGAAATTACAACACCAGTTCAGGGGTGGGCTACATACTAGTTCAATCAAAGCTTTATTTAGCTTTTGAAACTGAGGTGCCATACGTTGATTCAGTTCTGCTAACAGAACAGTTGGTTCAGGTTCTAGATAACTGCAACCAGTTAAAAGTATATAAAGATGATTATGACATCAAGACGCGACATTTAATAGGAAGATCATAAAAAGAAGAAAAGAAAAGGAAAGCCGTAGTATAGAGGGCACCCACTCGTTAATTCCCCTTTTATCTCTCACAAGATCCATCTTGGAAAGAATGTTGATATGGGGTAGCTCAAGCTGAACCATTGCGGAAAGCGAAGCCATGCAACCACTAATAAATTTGGTCACATCTGTCATGAACTGTTACAGACACAATTTTAAAATGTTTAGGATAAGAGAAGTCTGATGTTATTCTCTCGTAGATAACAATTTAACTAAGAGTCTAAAACAAGGACAAACCTGTGAGTCAAGCAAGTAGACAACACAAACATTATAATTCTTGCGCTTCAAATGTTCCACAAAGTTACGAAGAACAGGAACATGTGAAAAGAGTTCTATTTGACCTGTACACGATGAGACCAAGACAAAAGATTAAGAAGTTATTATGATCCAGAATATGTAAACATGAGAAGAAAACTCCTTGTACATCAGGAATGATACATGAAAGAATCAACATAGACAGGTTTTTTATGACTAAATATCACATAAACTGACATGAATTTCTCAAATAGAGAAGAAACAATATATATCATGGTCTAACCACATGCCAAACGAATAACCACTCTTACCAAGTCCACAAGCAACATCTACCACTAGAAGCAACAATATGTCAAAAACATATATCACAAATACAAAGAAAAAGAAAACTACAATAATGAGGTTCACTCCTGAGAAATATAACATAGAAACTAGAGTGCGGAACAGGAAATACCTGGGCAATCAAAAACAAGATAGTCATCATCCAAGTAGTTATCTAGCTCCTCATCCAACCAATCATGCAAATTATCTTCAAGGTGCCTGGACGCCATAGTCAAGGGAGTTCAAATAGTACAAGGAAACAAAAAATTTATCGATATCGTACAAGGAAAACTAGACAGTAATTAACGATCCTATTTCATAAGGCTAGTAACTCCACATCAATTGGGGAAGAAATACAGTCTAAACTAGTGTAAACTAGACAAGAATCAAATCAATTGAGAGGATACTCCATGCAATAGATAAGTCCTCCATTAGGACCTAGTCCAAGTTCCTCCATAACATCATCCAAAGATATGAGTTCTCTAATATCTGGAAACAAATAAACCACCACAGTATATACAAAAAACAAAGAAAACATATTCCAAAACCATTAAAAAAAAAGGATTCTCAGTTTAATTACCCATAGCTACAGGATAGTCGAAATTCTCTGCTGCAGGATCAAGGTTCACAATATTGATCCTACGCCCAACAGTTTCACAGTGTTGATACAAACCAGAACAGTATGTCGACTGAATATTCAATCATAAACACACACAGATACACACACACAATATTAGAGAGTTTACAGACTTATACCCGAGAAACTTCTGCGTATACATGAATTTTACAATAAAAAAAATAAAATTGAATACGGAAACTAAAAATTACCTTTCCACTACCAGCGGGACCGATGACTAGCTGTGCGTAACCCATGGTAAACTCAACTATGTGTAACTCCGAAACCCTAGATTTTTATAACTAATTGACGAATGAAGAACGAAAGAAACTGAAGAATCTAAAAACCCTAGTAACTGCAACAGCAGCGTAAGCAGCGCACCAAATAGCAGCAGCAAATAGGAAGTTCAGTACGTTTGAAAAGTTCATAATCCTTCCTCAATCGCCTCTTTCATCAACCTCCCAACCCTAAAACCTCTGCAACAGTTTCGGAGAGGAAAGAGATCCGCAGTCGACTAGTTAATGAAGAGTCTAAGACCTGTTTTGTATGACTCACGCTAAGACCTGTTTAATAATAACTACATGGGCTTCGCGGCCCTACATTACCTACATTGATTAGGTGACATTCAGGTTGCCATCTTCAGCCCTACGGGCTATAGCCTAGTGCCGACATTAATAAGGCCAAGTCTTATGTACATTATCAAATTGATTAGTTTTACTAGCCAGGTGGCTGGACAAACTAGCCGCGCCACTATAGGAAATGGAATAATCGACAAAGAGTCTGTCGCGATGTACAAACCAATAAATATATGGGTTTGGTAAGCCAAGTTCATTTGATTTGCCCATAACTTAAAATGGACAAATTCAATGTTTTGGTAAGTGATTAGGAATCGGCCTGCGAGATAGATTTCGAGCAACTTGGCAAATTTAATGAACATGGGAACAAATTTAGGGGCACGGGTCTGTTTTGGTCATAGTGGTAGGTTTTGAGTGATAGGTACATTTTGGATCATAGTAGCAAGTTTCATCTTACTGTGTACTGTGCACTTAACGCTATACAAAATTCCTTACAGTCATGTAACACGGCAACTCAGGGGATTCTATTCAAGTAATGTTAAATTGGTTAAACTAATAGTGTGAGAGAGGCATCCATTAATCTCTAGTTAAACAACAAAGAAACAAAATACACCCGGACGAATATATATAACAAAACTGTTGATCATTAAGTTCAACAGGGCTAAATGATTACATGTCGAAACAGAAATTTCAACTTTGCAGAAGGAAAATTGGCATGAAAAGATGTAATCAGCTTTTCTCCTTTCTAGAGTGCATAACTAATCGCGAAGCGTTATGTTTATGATTTTTCACTAATACAACTATCATGACACGGCTACTGCAATAATCAGGATGCCAATTTGTCTGGTGTACACGACCAATTACGAACTCCTCCATTGCCATTTCTAGGAAGTACTCGATAACAATATCTGTAGTAAGTAATTGATCATACCAAAGAAAATATAAGACTTTCATTTCGGTTAGCTTCGTAGATAACACCAGAAAGAGAGATGATAACATAATACAACTTTGAGTGTATCACGAAAACATAATGTATTAAGATTCTTACATTAAGAAGCTCCCCGGTCAAAAATATTGTTGTTTATGATCCGCAAAGTTGTCGTAGAGTAACCAACAGATCTGTCACTGCCCCTTCATTATAAATTACGTCTGATGCAAGTAGTGAAATGTTGGATCTGCAACAATAAAAATACTAAAACAGAAGAAGATGTTAACGTTAATAAAATCTCTGAATTGATATGCACACAAAGGACAGAGCCACCTGCTCAGCAAATTGTCCTTAACACAATAGTCCACGGGTACTCCTCAAGAATGAGAGATGCTATACCCCCACAACGGAGATGTGTCCAGGATAAAACTGCCCGTTATGACTAGTATAAGCACAATACTAGTTACCCACTCAAACGAACCCAACAGCAATTTAGAATACAAAAGGGAAGTAAACAAGCAGTGCGCAAAATAAAGCAGAAAGAGGGGAAAAGAAGGAAGGATAGTAGCTGCTTCTGGTGTAAGTTGAAATGAAGAAATCGTTTTTCTTTTATAGGCAGAGAGAAGAGAGTATGTAATGACAATTGAATGTTAATCAATTCCGTGCATGGAGCACGAACATAAATTTAAAACGGAATTAAAACGAGCAAATTTATTCAACCTTTAAATCAATTCAAATTCCGTCGGGTCAGGCGTCCCCTAACATTAAAAACAAAATTTATTTTATTTTTAAATTCTTTAAGGAAATAATCTAAAAATATTTTTTCCAAAAAGATAAGTCTTGGTTGCACCACGCGTGTGTGAAATGTGTGATCGCACCAACTAGCCCATAGCCTTAGTTCTCTCCCATACACAAAAGAGTGTAAACCCCTAAGGGGCGTCCCTTAGATGCAAATTTCTAAGTAATATGGAGAGGTAACATCTTTAGTTTTTCCTATGTGGGACTAAAGTTTCATTCACAAATAGTGAAAATGTGCTAGTTTCCTTAGTGACTTCTTGGTCCTAAGTTTTAATTAATCCAAGCCCAAAAATCAAACAAAACATTTAAGCCCATTTTCTCCAACAATCCCCCACATGAATGAAAACCGATGAAAATCAGAAATCAGAAAGCGATAAATACCACTATAGGCAATAGGTGTCCATAAGGTCTTGAACCTTTGCTTAGTGAGAAATTACCGGAACTACTTGATGGACAGTGAACGCGATGTCTTGAACTGCCATCGTTTGGTGTAGTTCATCAATAACTTTCACGCGTGATATCACTTTAGATGCTGTCAAGTTCGTGTCATTGTGTCCATTTTAACCCTGGACGCATCCCGTTTCTCAGAATGCTCTAGAGAATCAGCTCAATTCTCATAGGATGCGGCCCACTTCCACATTCAGATAAGTGAGTTCCATCAAGAGTGTTTACTGCTACACCCCACTTTAATCTTAAATTGAAACTATAAAACTCATTAAGACTTAATAAAAAGTCATCCTTCACATGCAGTCACACTATCACGTCTACACCATAGGGAAGTTACAAGTAATAAAATTCTCTGATAGTGTTTCCTTTAACCCACCATAAATTAGTTGTCTCATTCAAAACCTTGATCTTTGGATCTCCAGTATGGCAAGTTTATTTAATAATCTTAAGCCACATCCCCTCGATGCATTACTAACTATCTCCTTGGACAAACCTTTCGTCAAAGGGTCTGCGATATTCTCCTTAGACCTCACAAAGTCAACAGAAATAACGCCAGTTGAGATTAGTTGTTTTAGGGAATTATGTCTTCTACGAATGTGTATAGATTTCACGTTATAGTTGTTGTTTTTAGCATTAGCTATTGCATCTTGACTATCACAATGTATAGATATAGCTGGCACAGGCCTATGCCAGAAAAGAATGTCTTCTAAAAAGCATCTTAGCCAAGCGGCTTCCTCTCATGCTTTATCTAACGCAATAAACTCTGATTCCATAGTGGATCGAGCTATACATGTCAGTTTGGAACTCTTCCAAGATACAGACCCACATGCTAGAGTGAAAACATATCCACTCGTAGACTTAGACTCCTCTGAGTCTGATATCGAGTTTGCATCATAAAATCCTTCAAGGACTGCAGAGTATCTCTCATAATTTTAAAAAAAAATCAAAGTGTACTTCAAATACGTTAGCACTCTAATAAGTGCATCCCAATGCTCCTGCCCTGGATTACAGGTATACCTACTCAACCTACTCACAACATAAGCAATGTCCGGTCTCGGACAATTCATCAAATACATCAGACTTCCTATAACACGTGAGTATTCAAGTTGTGAAACTCCATTACCCTTATTCTTTTTGAGTCTACAACAAGGATCATACGGAGTACAAGCAGGTTTACAATCAAATTGATTATATTTTTTAAGCTCAGATTCAACATAATGAGATTGACTAAGACTATATCCATTAGAATTTCTTCTAATCTTCATCTCTAAGATCACATCAGCGTGGTCTAAGTCTTTCATGTCAAAGTTCTCATTTAGCATGTTCTTTGTAGAATAACTATATCCATGTTTGTACCAAGTATAAGCATATCATCAACATATAATCATATAATCACACATGCATCATTCACAAGTTTAGTATAAACACACTTGTCAGATTCATTGATTTTAAAACCAGTAGAAATCATTACATGGTCAAATTTTTCATGCCACTGTTTAGGTGCTTGTTTCAAAAAATACAAAGATTTTTTCAGTTTACAAACTTTGTTTTCACCTTTTACTACAAATCCCTCAGGTTGGTCCATCTAATTTTCTTCATCTAATTCACCATTTAGAAAAGCTGTCTTTACATCCATTTGATGTATCTATAGGTTATGAATGGCAGCAATAGCAATTAACATCCCAATGGAAGTAATTCTCGTAACAGGTGAATAAGTATCAAAGAAATTTACACCTTCTTTCTGTTTATAGCCTTTAGATACTAATCTAGCCTTTTATTTTTCCACAGTTCCATCTACCTTACGTTTCCTTTTGAAGATCCATTTACAACCTATGGGTTTATACCCTAGAGGTAAATCCACAATCTCCCACGTACCATTCTGTATAATGGAATCCATTTTACTAATGGCAGATGCTTTCCACCATGGAGCTTCAGAAAAAGTCATGGCTTCTCTATAAGTCTTTGGATCAGTCTCAGCTAAGCATGTTATGAAGTTTGACCCAAAAGATTTTTCAGTTCTAAGTCTTTTACCTCTTCTAGGCTCAAATTCAACTTCATCTTCTTCTAAAGGTAATGTCTGACTGGTCGAAGGGACATCTAGGGGAGCAACACATATCATGCGAGAATCATATTTCAATGGAATAACATTTTCAAAAAACACAGCATCCCTAGATTTCATAATATTATTCACACCAATTTCAGAAATTTCAGAACTTATAACCATAAATCTATATGCAGTAGTATGTTCAGAATACCCTATGAAGACACAATCAACAGTTTTGGGTCCTATCTTGGTTCTCTTAGGTGGAGGAATGGAAACCTTAGCCAAACACCCCCACACTTTAAATTATGCATAATAAGGTTGTCTACCTTTCCATAAATCATATGGAGTTTTGTCTGATCCTTTAAAGGGTAATCTGTTCAAGACATTGCAATCTGAGAGGACGGCCTCCCCTCAAAAGTTTACAGGTAATTATGAACTAATTAACATGACATTCATCATCTCCTTAAGGGTTCGGTTCTTCCGTTCATCCACACCATTAGATTGTGGTGAATAATGAGGGGTTACTTCGTGTACAATGCCGTGTTCTATGCATCACCACCACGGTCATACCTAACAATTTTAATGGTAGCACTCATTTGGTTTTCAACTTCTAGTTTATACATCTTAAAGGCTTTTAAGGCATCATCCTTACCTTTAAGAAAATATATATGACAGTACCTTGTACAATCATCTATAAAAGTGATAAACCATTTCTTACCACCTCTAGTTTGAACTGATTTCATGTCAACTAGGTTTGGATGAATTGATTATAAGGGTCTAGAATTTCTTAGAATATTTTTTCTAAAAGGTTTTTTCATCATATTTTGATTCTACGCATACTTCACATTTATGTTCATTATCCAAACTAAATTTGGGTATGCAGCCTATGCTAGCCAGTTTATGCATTGACTTATAATTTACATGTCCAAGTCTACCATGCCAAATATTTAATGACACACAAACATAAGCAGAAGAATCAATTTTATTCATTTCATTAGAGGTTACATTAAGTTTGTAGAGACCCTCATTCTTATAACCCTTACTTACATAATCCTTACCCTTAGTGACAACAACTTTCCCAGATTCAAAAACAAGTTTAAAACCCTTATCATCTAAAACACCACAAGAAACAAGATTTTTACAGATGTCCAGAACATGAAGAACTTCATTCAATGTGAGAGTCTTGTCAGAAGTGAGCTTTAGCCCAACTTTGCCCTGCAACCTGTGCTGCAGATGAGTTACCCATGTAGAGTTTCTCCCCTTCCCCTACCTTCTGATAGGAGGTGAACATATCTCTGTTTCCACAGACATGCTTGGCAGCGCCAGAGTCTACCCACCAGTCTCTCACATTGGTTACCAAATTAACTTCAGACACCGTACCAGAAAACTCGATCTTGTTGTTTTCAACCAAATTAGAATTGTTTTTCTTATTGTTAAAGTCCTTACGTTTCCTACAGTGTATTGCCATATGGTCAGGAGTTCCACAAACATAACAAGCACCTTTAATTTTACCAATGTCAGATTTGAGTTTCTGAAATATACCTTTCTTGTGATGACTGGGCTTATGGTTGTGTTTGCTGCTCTCGCCCTTTTCAGTATTGGAAGACTAGTGTTCAATTACATAAGCCTTGTTGGACATGTCCCTTGCAGAAGATACGTTTTTGTCTTTGGACCACAATAACTCTTCCACTTGAATCTTCTTACCCAAATCAACCATACTGACTTCACCAGTTTCATATCTCAATCTATGTTTGTATTCGGACCAGGAAGACGGTAATTTCTCAATCACAGCAGACACTTGAAAAGTTTCATCTATCACCATGCCTTCAGCAAGAATTTCATTGATAATACGCTGAAGTTCAAGGAATTGATCAACCACAGATTTGTCATTTGACATTTTGTATTCCAGGAACCTTGCTACCAAGAATTTCTTACTTCCAACAGTTTTAGCTTGATTTTGCCTCTAAAGCAGCCCATAAATCAAAAGCAAAAAAGTTATCTTTTGCATTATAAAAATCATACAACACATCTTCTACACAATTCATAATATGATTTTTTGCCATATAATTTTTCCTAACTCAACTTTCCAACTCCCTTTCATTTCCAGCATCATTCAAACCCTCATCAAAAGATTTCAGAACAAGTTCATCTAACATATGAAAACTCATAAAGAACAACATCTTTGATTGTCATCTTTTGAAATCTTTCCCACTGAATTTTTCTGGTCTGTCAACATCATTTTTACCCATTGTTACAGAAGAAGTGATATTGTGTTAAGATTGTTGGATCTGCAACAATAAAAATACTAAAACAGAAGAAGATGTTAACGTTAATAAAAGCTCTGAATTGATATGCACACAAAGGACAGAGCCACCTGCTCAGCAAATTGTCCTTAACACAATAGTCCACGGGTACTCCTCAAGAATGAGAGATGCTATACCCCCACAACGGAGATGTGTCCAGGATAGAACTGCCCATTATGACTAGTATAAGCACAATACTAGTTACCCATTCAAACGAACCCAACATCAATTTAGAATACAAAAGGGAAGTAAACAAGCAGTGCGCAAAACAAAGCAGAAAGAGGGGAAAAGAAGGAAGGATAGTAGCTGCTTCTGGT
>JAJJMC010012048.1:3633504-3664104 GCA_023531435.1 Papaver californicum | reverse complement strand
ATTCAACCTTTAAATCAATTCAAATTCCGTCGGGTCAGGCGTCCCCTGACATTAAAAACAAAATTTATTTTATTTTTAAATTCTTTAAGGAAATAATCTAAAAATATTTTTTCCAAAAAGATAAGTCTTGGTTGCACCACGCGTGTGTGAAATGTGTGATCGCACCAACTAGCCCGTAGCCTTAGTTCTCTCCCATACACAAAAGAGTGTAAACCCCTAAGGGGCGTCCCTTAGATGTAAATTTCTAAGTAATATGGAGAGGTAACATCTTTAGTTTTTCCTATATGGGACTAAAGGTTCATTCACAAATAGTGAGAATGTGCTAGTTTCCTTAGTAACTTCTTGGTCCTAAGTTTCAATTAATCCAAACCCAAAAATCAAAGAAAACACTTAAGCCTATTTTCTCCGACATGAAATACAAAATAGTTTTTCATAACTAAGACATACATACAATCTACACCAATAGCTTCAAACTTGAAAGTCGAGATTCTAAAAATGATCCATTCAGAATAATCTACTCGTCGAAGAAGCTAAATCCACAAGACTCAATGAGTGTAAGCTTTGCCCTTAACCTTAATCTATCTTCAATATTATAGTTGCAGTCACTATACACTATTATCATATAGATACAAAACGAATTATGGACCATAAGCAATTTGGATTACAGTGAAATTTAAGGTTCGTATAGTTCTAAAAACATCAAATTTGAAATGAACTATCAGTTGAAAATCCTACTAATTCAAGGAAAATCAATTACAAAGAGAGGTTGGAAATTTGGAATACCATAATCAGGTGGAGGTTCAATCAACTCAGGATCAGGATTATGACCCCAGGTAAGCTCAGTTACAGTTGCCGAACCACATGTATCCCGAGTACTCACATTGGCTTCGACGTTCTTCTTTAGAAGTTTTAACCGATCAAAAAGATCAGTGAGAAAAACTTGACCCCCCAAAAGAGCTGCAATGCAACTGAGTCAAACACAATAAGCATAAAGTCAGGGGAAATACTCGAAAACTACATTACTATAGACCCCTCTTAGCTAACAGCTTCGCAAACAAGTCAGTAAAATAATCTTCTGAGAAAAATGCAACATTAATCCGAAGAAATAAACATTTTAGTACCCATAGGCATGAATTAACATTTTTTTAAAGAAATTCAGAGATCGCCACATTAAGCTTAATAAGTTCAAAGTTATAACTAGCACATGACTCTTCAGTGTCAGCAATTGTGGCACCAAAAACCCACAGAAGAAACCCATTTTAACCATGATCACACCGAGTCAAATCGTGCTATTCGTCACTCAACCAACATACTAATTCAAATTTAGAAATCATTATAGGACACCCAATTCTCAAAAACAATGCAAAAGAGAAGAAATCTAAACTCATAATGGTTATTCCGATCCAACTCGTCTGATTCTCCGGACAATTAACCTAACTAGCTATAATAGAATAGAGTATGTGAGAGCAACGTAGTCAATATCGGATTTCGATTTGTACCGATCGAGAGCGATACACTTATATACCTTTGTATTGGGGAGATTTCGATTCCAAATATCGGTAAAATATCGGTACATACATTTTATACCTATAATTATTATATCAAACATTTTTCCATATTAAACCTATTAAGATATAAAACTAATATTTATTTTTCTAAAATACAATAAAAAATATTGTCTCGGATGAATGCCGAAATCGATATTACCGACGAGATTTCGGTCAAGGACCGAAATCTACTACATTGTGTGAGAGAGAGATCACCCAACTAAACCGCAAGCAGAGCCGATTTCAACAACCTTCTTAGACTGCAGAATCAGAGAAGAAGAATCAACAGAGAGTTCTAAGAATTTGCCCAAAACAACACCAGTATCCCACATAACAGCTCCGGTGACACCAGGTGTAGACATAGAAGAAGGTGATTGAATGATGGAGATACGATGACCACAAGATTCAAGATCAAGGTGAAGTGAAGATTGTTGGACTAAAGCATTCTGTTTACAAAGAGTTGGTTGTTGAATCGCCCATAATAATAATATCTCTTCTGATGGGTCACGAACGATTCGAATCGGTACCTTGTTTGACCGAATTTCTACCAGCTCTTCTACTTCTTCGTCTTCCTCGTTTTAAAACTGGATTTACTTCCACGAGTTTTTTTAGTTCTGCTTGTTGGTGGGAAAAATTGTGGTTACGTTATTCAGAGAGGGGTGAGAAATAGGCAGAGGGGTCTAAAATTTATATACCCTTTTTTTCTTCTTATATGGTGACCAAATTTTCAATCTTCATTGACCAAGGTCAAAGTGGATATTGCAGAGGGAAAAAAACCCCTTATAATTCTGACCGGACGAGAAACTTTATGGAAAGTGAAATGAAATTTGAACACATTTCAAGCAACACATCAGAACTGGCCACCATTCGAAAAGAGAAGTAATAATCTCGTCGTGCACTCACTCATTTCCCCTCCACACGAAAAATCCATGATACAATCAACAACATAACCAATTTGGGAAGGAAGCCTATGTATTCGTTGGAACCACTGTAACAACTAGCGAAAGGCAAGGAAGACAGAGAACTGGCGTCTGTCTAGCAATACACTTCAATAAAGACTCGTCCCATTTATCCACAGCAGAACCTCATTGTTCTTCTTTGTGAGGGCTAATGGCTCATAAAGATGCAGCATCTTAGGATATAAACATGGTATACAAAACTCCAAGACTGATACCCCTCCTCCATCATCATCACTATCTTTGTTTCTTCTCTTCTGCTTAATTTTGTACGACCACGCTCACCTATCTCTAAATGAGCAAAACATAAATCCCCTTCCAATACCTTGATTTCCTTCACATTAATAGTATTATGGAAATATGGTGGTGCACTTGGGAGGCATCTAAATTCTTCATCTGCCAAATCAAAAACCACAATTTTCTTTTGCTCGTAGCCCAACCAATGAAGTGATCCATTTGCACATACACCAGTATTATACAATTTGTAGGTCATTTCACCAAGGTTTCTCCACCCTGTGCCGCTCCCAAGTGTATATATCTCCACAAATCCTAAGGGGATAGGGTCATATGAGTACACTCTACCTGGGTAGTGGATACGGACGACCTTGTACTTGTTACTCAAATGATGGTAGCCAAATCCACCAACGGCACAATCTTTATGTTTTAACCGTGGAAGGTTAATATATTCCGTAGTGATAGTATAGCAGATGTAGACAGGATCATCGACCCTATCATGGGGTATACATAAACAAACCAAACAGCTGCACTAACCAACAATGTTGTATAAACCCGTTCGCATAATCGCTGCAAGTCTTCTGCAAGAAAAAATTCTTGTGAGAGAGGAGATTTTCTAAGTTTTGCAGACAAAGTTTGCAATTCAAAATTTTCTCCGGAGGAAGACGGGAAATAATATCTAAAATTACATCTTCGTGAAGATTCTCCATTGATCCATATTTTGATAAACAAAACCTGGTTTCGAAATTGTCAGAGCAAAAATTATCTCCAAGTTGGCGTGTATTTTGGCTGCTCTTCTTACGTGTAAATAGAGTTTGTAAAGAAAGGCCTGTTTGGTTCTGTTTCTGCTCAAAATTATCAAAGATTCTCAAATTTTGCCCGAACTTATCAAAGAATTTTGCTAGCCAAACAGGCGAGATATATTTCTGCAAATGTTGTGTGTATTCAAGGCTTCCTCATTCTTAAAACGTTTTGCTATTTCCTTTCCTTTCAATGACTAACGAATCACCTAACTCCTGAAACAATTTTACAAGGGACAAAGTAGATATGCTTGCATCACTCATAAAAAATAAGGAACAGTTGTCCTAGGACCTCTCATTTGGTTGTTCTCTTCAGTTTCTGTGAAGAATTTGACTTCTCTCTCCTGCAATCATATCAAGATACAAGGAAAATCAGATCTCATTGAAGGATAAAGACAAGGATTTATTGCCCAAATGATTCCTTTTTTGCAAGAATTATTACAGATAAAACTCAGCAAGACAGCACAAATAAGCTTTCAGCAAGACAGCACAAATAAGCTTTATAACTAGACTTAGTGGCTTACGATTCATGTCTAATTTTGCATGAGCAACATGTGTTATAAAAGGGGTTTTTTGAGCATGTGTAAGTTCAGTGATTTTATTTTCTAATGTTAATTAGATCAGTTAGTGTACCAGGTTCCAGGTTATACCATATTCTCATTGAAGCTCAATATAGAAGCCACATTTCCACATCGATAACAATAATTTGGCGCCGACCACACCTGCAATGACCATAAAAGAACTCTCAGTTGAGCCACTATAATCAGAAACAAGAAGTTTAAGTCTAACTCTGGAAGAACCAATCAACAACCATCAACTAATTTATAAATAAAATACTTAGCAACTTACCGTTACAAGGCCTTTATCTTGAAACATGTACTTGAGACCTTCTTGTACAAGTTGGTGTGCCCGGCAAACCAGATCTAGATTGTTTATGTGATTGAACTGCATAAAAACGTAATAATTTGATATTTCAGCAGATAATTCTATGCAAATATTTATTATCGCAATTTAAACTTCAATTAGACATTGAAAAAGTTATTTATATGTTTGGGTAGAGAGAAGATGTTGTTATTTACCTCAGTTGTCACTCGAGATCCAAAAAGCCAACCTGCACCCCTCGGACTAACAGCCCATGTTTCAATCTCTTCAGGGTCACTCCACATTAGATCACAGAAAGGCCCTTCATGAGGGATTTCACGGTTTCGCTCTATCACTCTCATCTATTTTTCAAAAACAGATTGAAGGGGAAAAACATTAATTTCTAAAGCAGTAAGAATAGAATATAAAAACCAGAGAGGTATACAACAGAGGAACAAAACAGAAAGGAAACCCGCAAGGAACTGATATCTTAATCATATAGAAAACATAACCAAAGCCAACAAAGGATAAACCTGATCAACTGTTCGAATATCAGGAGAAAAACCACCATGGACGCATAGCACCTGATACATACAGAAGGAAAACACTAACAAATTAATACAGACACAGATCAACATGGAGTCCTGTAGAGATAGAGAGAAGAAGGCAATACCGTTCCATCTATAATTGCTGAAAGTGTAAGATAGTCAAAAACATCTGTGCAGTACCGCCATGCATTGGCATTTCCATACTTCCTCTGGCACTCATCATAAAAACCATATACCTAACAAAGTTCAGAAAAGGTATTATATTAGGAGTTGTAGGATTGTAGCTCAATTTGATTGTGCTTGTCTGACGATCATGGAATATTCTCATACCCATGGTGTTCCTTATTAGAACAGTTCGACAGAAGCATCTCATATTAAACGATGCAAGTTAGATCCAAAAAGGCCTCAATCTAATTTCCCAGATATGGTTGAAAATTTTGGTTTCTTAGATGTACCAACGCTTTTAACTACGCCACAAGACAATAAATCTCCCAGATCCTACGTTACCAATTATATTGAGGCACACACTTTTGGGAAAGAATAGTTGCAATAAGTTCAGATTCTCCTAACCAATAAGAATAGTTCATTTATTTTCTTTTAATTAACACCTAAAACATATTTCAAGTAATGTGCACAGAGTCATGCGGTGGAGACAGATATGACATGCAGACTTTTTAATTTGACCGTGAAATCCTCATGCATGGCCTAGTACGATGATTGGCTGTTATAAAAGCTACTAACATAAATGCGTATGAGTTTGTGCACGAAAAGAAGAGGTTAAGACAAAACCCCGAGGATTCACAGTTAACAAAAAAGCATCTTATAATGTTTCATGAAGATAAGATATGGCGAGAATGTTCAAACTAGAAACGATGTAGTATGTACTTACTATTTGGTACTTGAATAACTAATATGGTAATATACACTCAAGTGCCATAATACAGCAGAACATGCCATCTGAATTGAATAGTCAATGTCAAAATGAAGTTTCGGACCGATCACCAAATTCCCGATAATTAGTTGATTATTTCTTAAAGACCCTTTTATAAAAAAAGTATTGTTCTGGATGTTGGATGATATTTAGAAGTAGAAAATAAAAACATGCGGATCGACCGACCAGTGAGATGTGAAAATGGTAGCACACAGACGCTTAATAGAAGCATACCTGAGTAAGCTGTCTGCTTTCATGGTTTCCACGCAATAAAGTTATATGAGCAGGGTATCTGGTAAGTAGAAGAAACATCGCCACAAGAAGATCAGTTGGTTAACATTTTAAAAACAATATATATATACACACATATGAGTTTGAGTGCCTCACTCTGAAGGTAAAAGCGTGTGTGACGAGTATACCTTGCTTTAAGAAGAAGAAGAATTGTAAAAACTTCAAGACTGTTGTACCCGCGATCAACAAAATCACCCTGACAGGGATTTAAGCAGACTTTATATTTGCAATAATAAGCATATGATATATCCTATAAATGTAAAGTACTCTAAAAACAAGTATAAATTTTACCATAAATATATAATTTGTTTCGGGCACATGACCTCCTGTTTGGAATAGTTTCATTAGATCATGAAACTGGCCATGGATATCACCACAAACAGTGACTGGACTATGTACTGGCTGAACATTTGATTCCTCAATAAGTATCTCTTTGACCTGTTCAATACACACAAGCCAATATAAGAGAAGTACACATAGAGCTGCTAAATCCTAACATGATGTATAAGAAATAAGTAAATGTGTTTATTAACATCACTGCCTTCTACTAGATTCCATTAACTAGACAACATTTTCAACCAAAGCTTTGGTAAACACGACCACAAGAAGGATAAATTAAACTTAATTTGTCTCCACAAGAAGTTGAGCAGCAAAATTGGATTCGTTTGAGAACCCATACATATTTGTTTGCGACTTAATAATGTGAAATACTAAACATCAAGAAACGTTTCATTGAAAGTATCCAAATTTGTATCTGGTAACCTAATAAGAAACAACTTTGTTGTTTCATAGGAAGTGATTCAATTTTTTAGGGTTTAATATAAACCCAAAGAAATCCAGTACAAAACCATCCATTTCTTCACACGTAAAAGCTTACAGCAAAACCCAGCGATAGAACAAAAGAAATACCCAATTACGAATTGAAACAAAATCTCGCACCTAAGAAACCCTAAACAAAATTCAGGACACAATATCAATAAACCCTAAACCAGTAAAAGCCAGAAAAGAAAAGAAAAGAAAAAATGGGGGCTTACGAATTCACATAGAAGTTGAAGCTCATCTTCCATTAAATGTTGGCCTTCTTTAACTTTAGTAATCCAGAGATCTAGATCCATGGCGACGATACCTCCAAGAGCGACAAAAGAGTAAAGAAGATTTCAAAAAAAAATTAAGCGAAAAGTTAAAGAGAAAGAGAGGGGTGTAGATTCAGCGGTTGAATCTTCTTCTGCTTTCTTTTTTAGTTTATAAAATAAATAACGGTACTTTTCACGGAGTTCAATGCAATGTGTTTAGTTTTACACCCCTATCCCCAAATCCAAACATGGGAACTAATCACACAGATTGCTTCATTAATACAAGTCCCATTTTGTAAAACCTAATCTAAAAGAGGAAAAAACTGGTTTGACCTCTGTTTGACCTTCTTTAAAATGGCAACTTAATATTTTTTCCCAGCATGAAAAGAAAAAAAAGCTAATTACGCTTTAAAGGGCAACAATAACTCATTCATGTATGAACAAAAATGGGTTTGAGTTTAGGAAGAAAACACTCTATTGGAAGTATAAAAAATGAGAGATGTGCTGCATGAAAGCACAAGAGCATCCCTCAATAAGCAGTACCGGTAGAGCGAGAATATTTCTTACATCACTCATTCCTTTACCCATGAAGCTTCTTGTTGATCAAGGAGATGAAGGAACAAAACTAAGCTTATACATAACTTGATGGCAAAAAGGAAATATTCATCCCATCCAAATGGGTTTTACTAGGATTACATCGGTATATATATTTTCATTGTATTTACTTAACATTCCAAGTGAACAACTCACAACAGTCTAATAGAAGCTTAACCAGTGTACAGTTGATACATGAGATACCACCATCATTCAATAACAATCTCTTGAGGAGCTTCTTCGTCTGATTTTGACCCTTCTGAATCAATTTCTTCCTCAGTCATCCCTGTTGCTTCCACGGTCCTTGTAACCCATTCTTTAAGTGGATCTTCGTTCAAATCAAGCCTTAATAGACCTGCAAACATCCCTCCCATGAATGCTACAGGTTCCTATAGGAATTTTTAGTATAAACATTAATCTTCGTGTTAAAAAAGAAACAAATGAAAATAACAAACATGCTAGTGTTTCACTTAAATAATCACTTGGGTCATGTTTCTTCTAAGATTAAGAGCTCCTCACACGCTTAACTTTAAAGATCTAATGCCGTGAAAGTATAGAATAAGAGTGGTGGAAAAGACAAAGTTGTCACTTACTCCATATTTCATGGTGGTAGCAGGAACTTATCCATTATCCTATTATTTTCTAGGAGCAGAACAAATTCATTCATAAATAATTCAATATGAAAATGGTTAAACAAATGATTGAGGTCACTTTAGTGTGTATTAATTGCACTAGCAGATATGTCTAGTCTGGGTAATGGATTAATTAAGAAGAAAGCTTACTGACATTATGGTGTTTTTGGAAACCTTTGAAGAGCCAATCCGATGAAAAGAAATATCAGACTGATCATTCTTAACAACACTAACTCGTGCATATATATAATATAAAGGAAAACGCTTAATACAAGATTAGAGACTTCATCCTCGAGATAATTTCACTAATCTTACCAAAGTTCGGTTTAAAAGACAGTACCAACTGAAAACGACAACTGAACTAATAATCACATAATGCAGTTATTAGAAACTCACTAGACAAACATGATTGTTGTAATTACCCAAGACACACAACTTGTCAACTTTCCTGTTAGTTCTTACACTCCTCCAACAGCTAAAATATCCGATTACCTCTCTCATTCACCATTGTGTTATGGATTTCACAGTTTACTGCTTTAGGTGGCATGTTTCCAAGGAACCTAATTTTAGTCAGGTAATATAACTGCAATTCATTCGGAATGTATGTATGTGCAATTCATTCGGAACGTAAATGGAGCTCCAAACCTCCTACCACTTCCTCAAATAGTCAAGTACTCCATTTTGTTTCCCACACATTACAGAAATGACTTCTACACATAAATACTTTATCAAGGAATTCTACCCAAAAAGAAAATGAATGTCTTTATATTGAAGTTTATCAAATAATCCACCAAATCTGATTACAAAATCCATAATCTAATTACCTAAAATTAAACTAGATTAAAAGAAGATAAGGTTTACTTACCTTAAGTGCTTCTTTGATAAGGGGTTCATCCATTGGATTTAAAAAGAAAGCTTTCACTTGAAAACCTCTATAGTCTTTCCGTTTCAACAATGGGGAATTCGAAAATGATGATAATTTTACTCTCGCTGGGTTCGATTCCTTCGACTACAATTTTGACAAAATTCATACATTAATTCAACCCAAAACTAAAATTAAATAAATACAATTAAATCAAACAAATAAAAAGTGTAAAATAGGAAGGATATTTCTCCTTACCGTTACTGGAGAGGAGATAGATAAATTGCAGAGTGAGACTGCCATTTCTAAGTTACTGACTCACTGGTTTTCTTCTTCCTCTCAATTTTGGGTTTTGGTATTGGCAAGTAAGATAACGTTTATACTTCTGCAAAAATACGCGAATGTGTAAGATTTCTGTGCAAAATACGCGAATATTCTGATATTTTGATAAGGGCACCCCATCCATCCGCCCTATACAGACTTTTCAATTTTCTTTCAAAAGCACCACCCGGTCCACCCGCTCTATACTTCTGTTCTATTCTCCAGTTGAATAATTTTGCCCTAAATTTTTTTAAATTCTTACTGAAATTTCTTAAATTGGTTACATACTGATCTCTGTTACTTATAATGGGTCAAGTTCAGAGTAATGAATCTGATGTGAATCAGAACAAACCAGAAGAAAGTACTGAGAGTAGTAATGGTTCATCAAGTCTTGAAGATTTAATTGCAGGTTTGTGATTATTTTTCTCAGTAAATTCTCTTTATCTTATTGTTTTTGTCTTGTTTACTTTGTCTGAACAAACTAGAAGTAACTTGAATTGTATGCGATGGATTTAGAGAGGAAGTACTAGGGATGAATGTTCCTTATAAGATGATAAACCTAGATTTAGGAATACCTTGTTTTCTAATATTTGTTGTAAGACTTCAAATAATAAGCGGTTTGAGTTATAAGGATTTCGGAGATGAAATAGCAGCTAATAGCATAATAGCTGATTTTATTTAGAGAATGATGTAGATCACTAAACGTCATGTTATCAGCATGTAATCCCTATATTTGCTGTGATTAATACGTGCAATGCGACACGCCATAGTTCTCTTAGAAAGACTAGTGATTTAGTGAGGTTTATGGTAGATAAAACACCTTGATCTTACAGTAGATGATGATATGTGGAACGAAGG
Source organism: Papaver californicum (assembly GCA_023531435.1). Lineage (NCBI taxonomy): Eukaryota > Viridiplantae > Streptophyta > Magnoliopsida > Ranunculales > Papaveraceae > Papaver > Papaver californicum. The sequence goes on along the minus strand of JAJJMC010012048.1, from coordinate 3,653,596 downwards.
GTGTGGGAATATCTTTCTTTTCCTTCAACCTAAACATCAACCTGTCCTAGATACCCAAGTAGTCTAGGTACTGCAGTAAATGGTATGTGGAACAAAGGGTGTGGAAATATCTTTCTTTTCCTTCAGAATGGACTACCCCTCCCCTCAAAAAGCGATTGGATAATAAATGAGGGTAGACAACTTACTCTGCAACTCTCTCGCAATAGAATGGCGGTACTGAAATGACTTTAGAATTCTGTGATAGCATTGGACAAGTTTGCATAGGTATGGCCAGTATTTAATCAGTAGCAAATCCTGCCTGAAAGGCCAGAATTATTTGGAGTATATAGCAGAAGTCTGTAGATTCTGTACATCAAAAGAGAAATAACACAGGATTGATATGGCAACTTTTTTAATGTTGCAGAGTTAGAGTAAGTTGGGAAACAACATTAGCAATGAGTTGGGTTTCTAAAATCTAGAACCTACTTTGGGTACCACCGTACCACTATGAGGCACAAGTTTCAACTGTGTTTTAAGGTAACCACATATATGTCTATGATGAAATGTGCAGGTCTTATCTGGCCCTATATCCGTTCAACTATTCCAATTAAAGAAGCCATATTACTTGTTTTTCCAATTTCCTGGACCCTGGTTCTGCTTTCTTAACAAATGAAATATCGAGGGCAGTGGAGTCCACTATGGTATTTCTAACTCCATGAAATTGTCGCCTAACATTTGTTTGTGAAACACATCCTTTTAAAACGATGTATCGTGTTCCACTCAAGTGGGTGTATTTGAATGAGGACAAGATGCTTTCTTTACCAATCAATTAAATACTTTATCAATCAGATAGTTGTTAATGTAAATTGCTTTCTTTGTTGTCAATCAGATAGTTTCTTCTAAGTAAAACACAATGGATTCTTCACTAGTCTTTTTTGTTTGAAATTGATTTTGTTTATAAAGTTTAACCTTCTACTGTCTTGTTACAGAAGCAACAGCTTTTGGGGACGATGAGAACGAGGTCCGTAAGCACTTTAGAGTCGATGTCCCATTTTGACTTATTTTTGCTTTGCATTAAAAGTACACGTTTCTCTTTCATCTGTTGACTATATTTTGACTTATTTTCTCAGTCTCTAGAGGCAAAGGCACAAAAAGCACTGGAATGCCCTTGTGTGGCTGAACTGCGGAGTGGTCCTTGTGGGACCTCATTCTCGGAGGCTTTTCTCTGTTTCTTGAAAAGTACCGCTGAAGAAAAGGTAAAGATTAGTAAACTATCTATCTATTCTTGATGCATTTTGTATATCTGGGTGAGCTAGTTGGTAGTAAAAACCTATATGTTTGTGTTGATACCAAACATGCTGTGTTCATAAATTGTTCTTTAGTAAAAGGTTCAGCATAATTATTTTTGGTTATATATGAGGTGTTGTAGGTTTCCTAGAGACACGTTACTCATGGGCCTTTAGATATGCACTTCATTAGACAGTCATCCTGTGATAACTTTCGGATACTGATATTGAGACCCATAAACCTCTGGTTGGTGTTGTACTGAAACGACGTTGTTAATCTAATTTATTATGTGTGATTAGGTATCTGTTCTTCTTTTGTAGGGCTTGGACTGTGTCAATCCATTTATTGCTTTACAAGACTGCATCAAAGCAAATCCTAATGCATTTGCAAAGGATGTTTTAAACGAAGATGATAGCAGTAAGGAAGAGGAAGAACACAGTGAAGATCACAGAATCATCCCGCCTACATGGGCCAAAGAACAACAAAGCAGGCTCTGAAAGCGAGTCTATGCTTATTTGTTGAGCTTTAAATTTCTTGTACGACACATTTTATGTCGATTCTGTTTTTAGATAAGTAAGGTCTGGTTTCCTGTTACATGGAAATTGGGACAAATTCATGAGTCTGACTCTTAACTGGACACCAACAAGAAAATAGAGGAATTTTTATAAAACCTTTAATTTTTCTTAATCTAAGATATTTAGATTTTTCGCGAGGGAATATAAGGTATATGAAAATAAGTTTTCTTGCTTTTACTGTTGAATGGCTGGATCTTGTGTATGCTTAAAGGTTGATTCATTTTATGTTGCGCGTTTGGATAGTGGGAAAGGAATCATATTCGTTAAAGAGGGGAATCATAAACCCACCGGCCCTATGGTTTTAAATTCAGTTACTTTTTGGGAATCCTAATCACAACCGCCCACTATTTTTATTTACCAAATATGGAATAGGAATTTAAACGGTTCATGGGAAACATTTATTCTCCTATTAATTCATCTTTTTAAAAGTTCACATACAATGGGGGGAAGAGCTTACCCAGTTGTAGATGGTAGGTTTTTGTGAAGGCTAAAATTGTAAAAAAATATATTTCTAATCCGTATCAGAATATATTGAACCTTGTATATTTTCATTCTACAAAGAATCGTAAGAATATGCTAAGTCATGATAGGTGTCTATTCATGTCTCTCTCTCTATATCTCTGTCTCTCTCTCTATATATACATATATATATATGTGTATATATATATATACAATCATGGTTATTGTATGATTCCGTATCCATCTATGTATGAAATTCTCATAATAGTGCTGGTGTTTGTTGCAGTTCTCTCATATATTCTATAATTTGTACATAATAAATCTCAAGCTCTTAGATGGATTTCCCACTAGTATAAATCAACTTGAGTCTTCTTTAGTGATATATTTCCCGATTGAATTCCTAGAATTACTGTACATCAATATTCAAACCCTAATTGAATAATTGATTTACCGCAGTGCATATATATACCTGTATATAAGCACATGATAAGTTGTGCATGTATGCACTAGGTTGAGGGATCACAACTTTGTCTAAACATGAAGTGGTTGTTGTGCCAAATACAAAGCTAAAACTCCAATTGGCCAAGCCCTAATATTGGTCGAGCTAGAAATACATGTCTCCGATACTGGTAGCACCAAAATCCCAATATTTGTGGAAATACAACGAAACCTTAATATTGGTCGACATCCCGATTTTTGACGTACCGTCATATCATCTTGGAAAAACGTACCAATCAAGGCATCTTATTCGGCGCTGTCCTTGGCCATCCTCATTATAAGACGCGCCCCTAGGGACGTGTCATTAACCTTTGGTGCAAGCATCATCCCTATTTGGGCGCGTCCATACGCGTCACTAACTTCTGGCGCTGGCCTAGTGTCAGCGCCAACCTTCCAAGACACGTCCCTAACTTCAATGCTAGTCTAATGCCAGCGCCAACCATATATGGCTATCGTCAAGTTTTTTCTTCTCTGAATTCTCGAGTGCGTCACGAATGGTCCTTGGGAACTTTCGCGCAATCTTGGTCTCAAACACTTCCAAATTTATGTCGTGTCAGTTCTGAGCTGATACCTGGCCATTAAATTTACGCCATGTTACTCTTAAGCCATTACATGACCATTAAAATTACAAGACTTGACATTGTTCAGACTAATTATCAATTTAATGAGTTGCGCAACTTGCCTCCCTGACTTAACAAGTTATTTACTTGATCTAAAACAAAGTGGTGGTCCATGACTCCACTCTTTTTATGAGATATCAAATATAACATATGGGGGAATTCTTATTGAGATATTGGTCTGGCGGTCTACGATAATCGTGCGTTGTGGAAACACATCAACAAACAAGAAGTTAATAAGTAGTGGGATATTTTCAGAGCAGTTGAGAGTACGAAAAGTAGTGGTCAGACAAGTCTTCCTTTTTTTCGGACATGACTCCACTACAATCGCCACTTCTCCACCTCTTCTGTAACTTCCACCGCTTACGAGAAATCAGTGTGTTTCTTATTAAAACTATAAATAGATAGTCCCATCTATTCGAAACAAGGAATGCAGACAGAATTATCAATATTTATCCCAGGGATAATCCATTCTTAAAACCACACTAACATTTTCAATCACACAGTCTCAATCTTCTTTGATTCTCTTCCCTAAGATCAACCCAATCATCTCCACCTTTGTGACCGAAGCAGGACATTAACGACCATTTCTTGGTTTAGGCTCGTGATGTTCGAGTTTGATCTCTCGAACCTACCTGAAAATACTCTTTTGTTGTACATTTGTTTCACCGTAAAACAGACTCATAAGCTTGATTCTTCTATAGTTTGTACAACTTTGAATATCTCATTTGTTCTTGAAATTTGGCACTATTACACTTCTTCTCCATTCGTTTAGCATCTTGTTTGACCCAAAAATTCAATTGAACAACTTGGTTAGCCACGTCACCCCTACATCTCCTAAATATTTCCATACCTTAATAGATATTATCTGGCCCCAACACCTTACCTCCTTTCGACTCTTTTGACGCCTTCCTTACCTTGTTATCCTAAATACTCCGGGCAAATCCTCCATCGGTGCCCTTCACTTTTTCTTGACACCCCAAGCACCTCTGCAGAAAGCTTCCGGATCCGAGTTGTTATCTCTTCCTACATGACGTTCGCCTCCCCTTATGCACTTAATACACCTTCTGCCAACGCCCTCTCTCTAAATACTCGCGCAACTTCATCTTTGAGATTCCACCACTTCGTTCTTGTGGTTTTAGCGCTTCTGTCTCGTTGAATCTGTGTTTTAAGCGAAATTCAAATATTAGGAGTTTATGCTAAACGATAACACATTCCCCAGGTATGACCTTACAATAAGCATTCACATTTTTCCTCCCTCCTAGTAAGGATATAGTCGATCTGAGGAAAATGTTGGCTAGGTAACTAAATGGGATTGTCGTTTTCTAAAGAAGGTGTTAGCTATCATGAAGTCATAAGCCATATCGAAACTCATGATTTTTTTTCCTTCTTGGTTTCTATCGCTACCTATGAATCCTCCATGTATCATCTTGAATCTCCTTTTATGTGTGCCAACATGCTTATTGAAATCTTCTCAAATGAAAATCTTCTCGTTTTGAGACACACTTCTAACTATGACATCTAGCACATCCCAGAAGTTTCTCTTGTCGTCCTCACTCAGCCGTTCATGTGGAGCATACGCGCTAATAACGTTCAAAACTGTATCGATCCCCGACTATGAGTTTGACTAAGATGATCTTGTATCCCTGTCTTCTAACATCGACGACTCCTTCCTTGAGTTTCCTATCGATTAGGATGCGTACTCCATTCCTGGTCCGAGTTTCGCTCGAGTACCATCTTAAAGCCTATGCCCTCCACCTCCCTCGCCTTCTTGCCTTCCTATTTAGTCTCCTGAATGCATACAATATTTATACCTCTCTTGCACAGCTATCTACTATTTTCGTAATTTTTTTATCAAGGACCCTATATTCCAGCTACGTACACGGATCCTGCTTTCCTTGCCCCCCGTCTTCGTCAAGAGAAATACAATTACCCTAGCACATTTGTCACTACATCCGGGTGACAATGCAGCGCGCCACTAATATATAGGGGGACAATCCATTCCTTGCTCATTTGACACCATATTCAGGTCTCGATATGGCGCGTCCCTTAGGAAGTGACGCCCGACCCTTACTCACCATATCCTGGTTCCGATATGGCGAGTTTCTTAGAAGGTGACGCCCCAACATTATATCTCTTGGTTTCATTTCACGATGATATGGTTAGGTTTTACGTTGCTCGTCACGCCTAACACTACCTTCTCTTTTATCCTGGATGAAAACATGTCGTACAGAAAGAAGCTACACAGAGAGGATTAAATCTTAACTATTTCCGCGCTGGGTTCGCTTTTCTACTAGGTTTGGGTTTACATGTTTGCGGGTTGGTGCTATCACTCTACGCAAGCAACACAAGAACCAAACAATTCTATCTCAAAGGGAGCAACATGGGTCGGGTCTAAAAAGGTAGTCGTGCTTATTATTTGCCGCGCAGAATGGGGAACCAACTAATACATGAGAAAAAAACACATGTATTGTTTATCAAGCATCAACTGTCTCTAGTAGAACTAACGACTCAAACCAATTAATACAACCACGCTATAAAATTAAAATATTTTTATAACCAATTTCATGTGGATAAAAACTACTCACTCGTCTTCCATATTCATCTTCAATTTTTTCTCGTTTGTATTTTGGTTTTTATTCAACTGTTAGCTCCTTGGATCATAATTGCACCATTAAACCTAATCGAACACATGATTATTATTTTTTTTACTATACTTCAGTGTTTTCAATTAAACATAAACCAACAAACTTTTATAAGTTCCCTATCAGTAAAATTTCCAATTTATAATAATTTTTGGATTTTTGCTTTTACCCAAATATGATTATCAAATTAAAGCGTCATTTATATATTTCTGATTACAATGAACCATAATTGTACTCTGATTACAGGTGGAAAAATAAAGAAGGTGAAATGACGGTGGGATTTTTCTACCTGTATAGAAATAGTCAAAAAATATTTTGATTTTGAACGAGGGTTGTATTTAATTTTTATATGGGTTAAATTTAGTCACTGCCTTTACTTTTAGCCAAAAAAAAAAGAAAAAAAAAATTAACCGTTGCGTTTTACAGTTAGCGAAAGCAATGAGGCAGGTATGGAATGGGGACCTTGAATCCCATCCTCTCCACGTTCAAAATAAAAAGACCAATACCCTATCAGATACCCTTAAAAACTGGGGTGGTGAAAATGGGAAAACCATAGACAGTTCCTATCAGTTCTTAACCAATTTCTTAAAATCAGTTCTTATTATCACCAGTTTTTTTGTACCTAAACATTCTATAAATTTGTTATACATTTTTTCTTTTTAATTACTAAATAATCGTTCTCGTCAGCTAGCTACTAGCTAACGCTCTATTGTAGATGATATGGACGTTTGCCACTTTAAAAATAGCAAATGACTGGCTAATTTCTGGCCCAGAATCAATCTTTTTCCAACACCAATACATGGTTAATCGTAAAATTCGTCCAGCTAGGAGTAACACCATTCTCTCTAAGTATATCGTTGCACAAGTGGCAGAGTTTACATCCATTACTGACGCGTCACTCAACATCCTTAGAAACTTAATCTTCCTGTAATCAAGAATCGATAATTCCCACCACATCTCTGACAAAGCATTTACTTGGATCATTGAACTCATTTTCTAATGCTCGTTGGAGTGGATACTCAACTAATGATACATAATGAAACCAAATCTAATATGGTGGAATCCTATCTCTGGTGATCAAGAACCCGATGATGCGAACCAAGCAAACTTCTGTCACTTTGGTGACAGAATACGATGTAACAAGGGACAACTGCAGAGATTAAATCTACAAGCAAACTTCTGGCACAAAATGAAGAAGTCAAGTTTATAGCCAAGGAAAAAATGAATCAGCAACGACAATGAATCTGAGTGTCCAAAAATGTTGAAAGCAGCAACAAAATGATGGGGAGGGTAAGTCTGCAATTGTCTAAGATATTATGAATGACGAATGACATGCATTATAAGCTATTTCTCATGTCGATATGTGTCGTTCCGAGAGGATAATAGAGAGAGCATTTACACAATGTAAAATGTTAAAACGGTTAAAAAAAGGGAAGAATCCTACAAGTCGCCAGAATATGGAGGCTAGGAGTGAACCTACAAATACACTCGGCGACCCTCACCGCCAAATAAGCCCAACACCGTTTTTAAGGTAGGGTGGGGTGATCGACCGCCCTAGGAAAAAAAAAAACACTTTATATATGTATGCATTTTTGTTAAAATTTAGTTTTAATTGTGAAAATATGTCTCATGTGTTAAACACACAGTAAATAAATAAATATAATATTTTCTTGAAAAACATAGAAAACTGTGGTATAAATGGTGTCCCTTCATTTTAAACCATATTCTATTCAAAGTCCCGAATTTTTTTATGTGTTGTTAATTCCCATCCTTGTCTGATTTATATGCGTATAGATAAAAAAAAATTACAAAAAAAAACTTAATTTTTCTCTCCCTAAGTCTTGTATATGTTAAAGAAATCCCTTGATAAGCCAATTCCGCGTTCATGATCTCCTATTGCCATCTTAGTTGCATTTTCAAGCCTTAATTGCTCAATTACAGCTTGAACTCTCTCCATTTTCTTCGATTTTGAAAGCGCAATCTAAACTCAATGGAGAACATGAATATCTCCTCAAATGTTAAACTTGGGGAAGATTAAACAAGCCGAAAGCATTTTAACTTAAGTAGCATAAAAATCAAGTGTTTCATTATTTAGTGTAATCAATCCGTTCAAGCTTCCCCTTGAGGTCCCATTTGCAAGTGCATCAATCAATGTCGAATTTCGAGAACCACTAGCACGGAGAACGACTAAAAAATCATCCATATTTTGCTCGCATTTAATGAGCTTGGATGGAGTTTTCTACCAGTAATGGCAAAATTTCAAAGTTATTCATCTCTTGTAACTAAGATGATTAAATTTGCCAACTGTGATTTGAATGACAAGTTATCAATCAAAATTATCAGTTTCAGAGACGCATGGAGGTGGAGAGAAAACCAAATTGTTACTGTATTACAATATTGAATGTTAATTAGTAATTGTATTATATCTTACACCAAATTTCTAACAGAAAAATTAACTGAATACTCACCTCTTGCACTATAGATTAACAATAATATCACCTCTCAAATATTTCTTCTCATTCGTTTCCAGACTTGTTTTGTTCCCTATAAATTGTTATCTCCTAGAGTAACAACACTTTTGAGAGCTAGCAAGAAATCCGTAACAATGGCTGAACATCAACAACATCGACTTGATGATAAAACAGAGAAGGAAAAAAAGAAAAAGAAGGAAAAAAAAAAGAAAAAGAAGAAGATAACTAGTCGTGATAATGTCTCTTCATATGTTCATTGGAGGAAGTCTGGTAAGAAGGAATTCGAGAGAGATGGTGATCAAGATCTAGATCATCAGGATTATAGTGAGCGAGAGTTAGAAATAATGTAGTTTATTTTTATTTATTTATTTTTCTTTTCTTGAGTACACATTCCTCCGTTTCATATTCAAGAAGTTTGATTAATCTTCTTTTATACAACTTCTTGTAAAGTTGATATAGTAATATAATTCAGAATTATTGAACTTCTTGTAAGCTTTGATGGAATTGAATGTATTCGATTTTATGGTAACAAAATTGATCAGTTTGTCACTTTGATTTGTTCTCTCAGTTGTTATTCAATTTGAATGTTTTCATGGAGGGAATTAATTTATTCCCCTCTTTCTTTTTGTTTCTTTTCTTTATTTATTTACTCTTTTTATATTCTTTTACATTAAATAGTAAAATACCAAAAATAACCATCTGAAAAAAATTATGGTTAAATATCAGTTCTAAGGCCGTGTTTGATAGCAGGGATATCTCAACCTAGGTTGGGTTATATATAAAAAAATGGTTATTCTATGTTTATTTCATACATATTCTCGCATAGACTAGGAAATCTAAACCTCCCATAATTTTTGAACGGTGAAAAAGTGAGTTTATGGTATTCTCCCATAAACTCGTTCTCCCTATCTCTTAGCCAAGAATAGTACAACGAAAAACTCATCAGGGTTTTTGAAACCTTTTCCTCTACTTACTGCTAGCTACAGTCTTCATACTCCTTGCTGAAATCATAGGTATCGGAAAAAAAATTACAATAAATATCGATACAAATTTTTTACCACGAATTTGATATTTTTTTTTGCTTACAAATTTTTCTTATTCTTCTTCTATCGCACCACCAGGTACTTTATCTCTTTCTCTCCATTGAAAACCTATTTTTTTATGATTTATTTCCTGAAAGTTATGATGGGTTTGTTGCTATTTAAAATTTACTTGATAAAACTGGTGTTGTTTTTCGTACGACAATGTTAGATGTTGATTGAAATGTAATGTCATTTCTGTAGTGAAGTTTGTTTCTTATAAGTGTTAATGTGATCAAATGATACATGCACCATAATTGTTTGATAAAATTCCTTAAAATAAATCTTAATGGTAACTGCTGGAGTGAAATCACACAGCATGTATGGAACTCATTTTAGGCTTCCATGTTCTTTGTACAAGAAAAGGAAAAGCCAATTACCATCGGGGAGTTGTTGTAAGTGCATTCGCTGGACCGGCAATTCAAAACTTTCTGCAACAGGTTTGAATCAATACTTTTGAACTATAATGTAGGATGTTTTTAAGTGTCAACTGAATGCCATTATGTGCGTTTAAATCTTCAATCCTAGTTATTTGTATTAGGTATCTCTTACCTATTCCATTTGTGTGTTTAGCATATGATAGACAGAGATCTATAAACTCGATTATCACATGTTCCATCAGCAAAAATTTAGTTCTCTAGTACTAGTTTCCTTGTTATCCTTATTATGTATGAAATGCTTATGACAAAGTAAGCCTCTAACTCCCTGAACTCAAGAATTTTACTAGTATCACGCTTTGGGTCATGTAAAACACGGAAAAACTCACAGACTAAATCTTGAAATGAGAACTAAACAAATATAAGTTGAGAACTAAGAGCCAAATAGATTTCCTAGAAGTCTAGGAACATACAAATTCTAGGAAAGCTCTCAGTTTCCCACATATTTTTTCTGCATATACTTCTCAGACTCTCAACTTTGAGCTGGTTAGAAGTTTTGATCTACTTTGGTTTAGACAATTGGTTCTAGAGTAACACTCTTAACTTTGAGATAATTAACCGACTTATTGAACTAGTATGTTCGGTAATTTTCATGTCTATTTCATTTTCATCCATGTCGCATAATTAATTAGCTTACAGGTTCCTTTAGAATCTTATCCCTTGAAAATCTATATATGAGAAGACGGATTAACTGGATTGACATGTGAATCCGTTGACCAGTTTTGTTTCAAAAGCGTGAATCTTTTCAGGTATTTTATTTTGTAGTTGTGCAACATCATCGGTAAGCTCGCGGTAGTTCATTCAGAACTTTAGCTCCTGGAAATCTCCACATAAAAAGAATCATAAACAAAATTATCATGTGAATCCGTTGAGTGACCAAGGTTCATTTCAAAATAGTGTTCTCCTACTCTTTTGGCTGATAAATGCCACAAGTGTACGATTGTCGATTAGAAAATATACAATTACCGTTCGTTCCACAGAGATTTTAAAAAATGCAAATCCTAATTTTTTATTCATTAAAGTGCTAGACACAATTTGATTGGAATGAAATTAATTGATAATTATTCTAAAACTTAAAAGATACAAAGATGATTTGAATTTAAATATGAGGAGAGTTATAGGATGTTAGGATTCCACTAGATTCTGTATACTTAAGTATCAAAATGCTTTATAAATTCTCTAAAATGTCTCAAAACGATTTAGGGCATGAAAATACGTTTCGGCAAATAGATCTTTTCAAACCAATGACAATTCTTAAATAACTGATAATTTTGTTCACTAGGTTTGCTTGTAAAAATAATTTTTATATGACAATATCAAGCTTAAGGACATATGAAGTACTAAATTATCATCAATATTAAACAAGAATAAAAGGGCTATGGAGAAATAATTTAGAAAATTAATTAAGATACTTCATACATAACATAGCTTCATCCCTAATCCTAAATGAGATGTTTAGCTACTCATGGCAAAATGAATGAAATAAAATTGATTAAACATATAAATTTATTGATACAGAAAGGACTTAAAATTTTATTTTATTCTTGTTTAACGATTCAACGACAGATCTCAAAAGCTATAGATGAAGAAATAATTTTTTTTGTAGTTAAAAATCTAAATTGTTGTTTGCACTGTAGTTGTTGAATATAAAAGTAATGGCCACACTTTCACCGATTGTTCTATGATGTAATTCTTCTTCCTCTTCTTCCTCGTCCTGAAAACTCAGGAATAGTCTAATTTTTTTCTTTCTCTTTTGTGACTCTCTTTAGCCTCCGACCTTTACTTGACCTCCTATTTATACTAGAACAACAACCTAGTTCCTTCAAATCTTCTCATTCAATGAGAATCTTCGCGGCAAATTGAGAGAGAACTTTTTTTTCTTTAATGGAGATACTCTCGACTATATCTTCTTTCCTTTAACAATAACTCGGTTGTAATGTTTCCTCATCCAAAAATATTGTTTCCCTTATCAAGAATATTTGGTTATGTTTTTTTGTTTGTTTTTCTTTATTTTCAACGTGAGAAAATATTTTATGATATATTACCGAGAACAACTATGACCAAAATATTATTTGGTTTGCTTCTGATTTGGTCTTGATTGCATGTACAACTCTTATTGATAAGGTAAAAGTATATCTTGTTATTAAAATTTGAAACTATCCTAAAATATCACGTGAACAAATTTATGCAGATGAGAAAAATAAGTTCCCGCCAAAAATCAATTTCAAATGGAAGAAGGTGGGTGCCTTTAACATTTTTTAAGCCAAAAATTTCACAATTTTATTCTTTAAAAAATATCTAAAAACATACAAAATAATAATATTAGTACAAAAATTGAGAAATAATAATATATATATGAGAACAATTAAGACATGAAAATGTGTCTATCAATAAGTTAGTGTGAAATTGCTTCGTCCTCTTTAGATGATGTGTTTCTCTGTACTAACTAGGATAATCTGTAAGCGATATTCATCTTTTGAGAAGCAGAGTTGGTTAGACTTTCTTTTTACTAATCTGTAGTTGTTCAAATTTGTGGTTAAAGTGGTAAATCTCTTTGAGAGAATGAGAACAATCTTCATTTGCATTTAAAAAGGAGATTAAGTGGTTAACTCATTTCAGATGGACGCTTATCTTCAGTAAGCCACTATTTTTTGCATGTTTGGTGATAATCTTGATATGATCTTTCTTCTAGTATATAATCATAGTAATCTTATGTTCTCGATGCATCGTCTACTGCTGTTACAGAAACAAGTATTAATATCTATAACGTTGTCAATAATTAATGTTGTTAGTGGAGTTTTTTGTTTGATTATTGTTATGAGTATGGTGGCCAGTGGAGTTATGTATTTTATGTTTTGAACTTGCCATTAGTTTATCATTTACATCATTGCATTCTCATTATAAAAATTATGGAAAGTGAATCATCAAGTGTCCAAAATAGGAGAACAACTTGGACCCCTCTAATGGATCAACGGTTTATAGAACTTATGGGAAAATATCGTTACTAAATTCAAAGATAACTTTGGTATTTCTTATACTTAAGATATTTTAAGAAATCGCAAGAAAACTTTAAGGAAAATTTTCAATACTGTAAGTAGTCTTAGAGGTCAAAACGGCTTTGGATGCAACAGGAAGAAAGAAATTGTGACTGTACCTGATGATGTGTGTGAAAAACATATCAAGATATGTGATTTTATTTTATCTTTTTTATCAAAGATTTATCATTATTATGTTTTCATATTCAGATTTTACATAGAACTTTTATTTAATTTGTCATATAAAACATTGCTCTGTTTATATATTCAGATTTTACTTGGAACTTTTATTTTTATTTTATTTTGTTTTGATTGTTTATATTTCCTTTTCATCAGTAGGTACATACAACACTGTCTTTATGGTTACTTGGCTAGTTATGAAAATGATAAAGATGTCATAGTAGCTGTCATCCTGTCGCAACAGATACAACATCATTGATAGCATACTATTATCAATACTTTGTGCATAAAACTGTATGTCATGATTCAATTCTTAGTGGCTCGACGCACGTAGATAAAATGTTAAATGGACATGATGTGCGATGTCAAGATAGTTTTCGGATGGAAAAACATGTTTTTTTTCTTTCTATTATGTGAATTGTTACAAGAAAAATAGTTGCTTCGCCACCACAAGGGAGTTAGAATTGAGGATAAGGTGGCAATATTTATCTTTTTCATTGGTCATAATGAACGTAATAAAATACCCCAAGAACGTTTTCAACATTCGAATGAGACAATCAGTCGACACTTTAACGCTGTCTTGGATGTTGTTGTTCAACTTGCAGATGATTTTCTACAACCAACAGGACCTAGTACCCTTGATGAGATAAGAGAAAATCCGAGGTCTTATCCATATTTTAAGGTACAATTTTTATTGTTATTTCTTACTACAATTAGTTTTATGTAATTTATATAAGTTTATGTATATATTGTCAACCAATTATTAATTTGTATTCAACCGTAGGATTGTGTTGGAGCAATAGACGGAATTCACATACATGTAATGGTTAGGGAGGATGAACAAGCTCTTTATCGGAACAAAAAGGGATTTATTTCTCAGAAATTTTTAGTAGCGTGCTCATTTGATTTGCAATTTCAATATGTTCTTGCAGGTTGGTAAGGTTCTGCACATGATGGGTGTATATTGGATTCAACTTTAACAAGATCTGATTAATAAAAAGTACCAGAAGGTATGATATATATCATTATTATTATTTTTATATAAGTACTTCATTTACTTTTTACTATTGTGATAATATAATTTTCAATCTGTATTTGGTATTAGAAAATATTATCTTGGAGATGCAGGATTCACCCTTACGTAAAAATTTATTACTCCATATTGAGGCGTTCGTTATCACTTGAAGGAGTATGGGAGAAATGCCCTCATAATGCTAAGGAATTATTTAACCTTCGGCATTCATCATTACAGAATGCATTTGAACGTGTTATTGGAGTACTTAAAGACGATTCATTATTTTACGAGCACAACCTCAATATCCTTATGAATCACAAGTGAAAATTGTACTAGCCTATTGCATCATCCATAATCACATTCGATTGTATAACTGACTTGTTTCTTGATGATGAAGATGTTGTTACTGTACAAGAAACCGATTCTAGGGAACCAAAACAACAACGAAGGTACTATATTGGGGAGAAATAGAACGAGATTTAGCATCAGAACTTCGTACTTCAGTTGCTGATGCAATGTGAAATAATTATCGACGTCACCGCCGTAGCATCTAGTTTTTTAGAATTAATTTCTATCTGATTCTCGTTTTAATAATTTTATTTTAAGATATATTTTTTATCGAGTTCTTGTTTGATATTTCTATTTTAATATGTTTTAATATTTCTATTTTAATATATTTTTATTTTAAATTATCCAATGTTGATTTACATATTTCATATTTAAAGTTAGGAAGTTTGAAACAAAAATCATTTATATTAATCTACTACTGGATTGGATGTCAAGCAAACATAATTTAACGTAACCCATGATAGAATATAATTTCAGACAAACATCTCTAATACTAACCATTCTCAAGGTTATAAAGGATATATTTGGCGTTACAGAGTAGGCATCATTGAGTGATTTAAGTCTTTTACATTGTGGCCTCTTCCGTCCTTTTTTAATTCCTGTATATTTACATTTCCTGTCATTTATGGAATTGAATGTATTCAGATTTTATAGTAACAAAATTGGTCAGTTTGTCACTTTGATTTGTCTTCTGTATATTTAAATTCCTTCGTCGATTAATTCCTTATATAAAAATGACTAGAAGGAGACAATGTTATAGGCAATTCCCTAAATGTTTTAGGTTCTAAATTAAAAATTAAGTCAAAATTGGAGGTTTTGAGCAATAGTCGGTATCGGTTAAATTATGAATGCAATACCGACTGTTTTTTCAGTATTGGTTAAATTATGAACACAATACCGACTGTTACTTTCAGTATTAATTGTTGATGAAGGTAGTAATTTCGATTCTAATCGTCTGGACATCTCTCATAAGGAATCGAAGGAAGATACGACGATTTATTCCAGGAAATCCCTGACTGTTCTTTGGTTTATCATTTACTGGGTATTTTTGTATGGTTTTATTTGGTTTGGTCCAAATGATATGCATCCACTGGGTCTCTAACACTCTATGTCTCTATCTATGTTTTTGGGTTTTGGTTAGTTACTTTGCTGATCTTCAAGTCAGATTCTGAACGATGACTATAATTTTTTTTTTTAAGTGGATATACTTGTGTAAGACATATTAGTCCCATTTTTCTTTGGTTCGTAATCAATGTTGATATGTATATTTGTCCATTTCATAACTTTGATTTTTCGATCAATTTGCTTTGCTTTAGGGATTGAGGTGGTTTCCGGCTCTGCTAGTTCGGGGCTATTTCGTCAAAAAGCTGGACGCCAATTTCAAAACTCTATCCCATATCCCTAGTCCTAGCTCTAGCCTTCCCCTCAGGTTCATTTCCAATTTCATGAGGTTTTTTCTTAAAATTAATTCTAAAGGTTGATTTAGCCATTACTTTTTTTTTTAGTATCCCCCAACTTTAAATTGAGGTTCCTTAATTTATTCCCATATTTCTTATTGTTTTTTCAGTCCGTGGGTTATAACCCCAAATGTGTCACTACCCAACAACAAAAAATCTAACAAAACAAAATGTTCACAAAAACCCCATTTGAAATTAACTGTCTAAACTACCCTTCCGTAATTTTAGAGACAGAAAATAATCGCCTCTCATTTATCTCTTCTCATTTATCACTTGGTAACGGTATTTTTTCCCCCTTCAACCTTCTCTTCTCTTCACTCAAAAATCTAAATCTCATATCTGAAACCAATTTCAGTTTCAATTCTCTATTCTTCTTACTTCACAAATCTCAGATCTGAAACCAATTTTACAACTGAATAAACAAAAACCTAACCTAAAATCGAAACAAATCAGTGAACAAAAGCAAAAATGGTGAAGAAACAAGAGAAAAAGAAAGATGAAAAAATCGACAAAAAACTTAAGAAAACTGTGAAGAAACAAGAGAAAAAGAAAGATGGAAAGATCAACAAAAAGCTTAAGAATACTGTCGAAGATTCTCCAAATGGTAAACCGAGGTTTCATTGTTCTTCAGTGATTATTTGTGGTTGAAAATCAACATGCAGCAATGATTTTTGGTTTCATCAATGAATTTGCATAGTTAGGTTTTATCTTTTATCATCTGTTTGTATCATAAATTAGGTTTAGGCTTCATCTGTTTTGAAATCACTGGTTTCATAATTAGGTTTCAGTTACATTTGTTTTCACCTTATTTATTCACGGTTCAATTATGTTTTGGCAATTATGTTTAGTTTTGGTTTCATCATTTTCAATGTATGGTTGAAACCAACTCTGTTGGTATTTTTTTACTTAATGACTATTTCGATGGAACCGAAATTGGTTTCATCATTTTCACCGTATGGTTGAAACCAACTTTTTTGGTGTTTTTTTACTTAATGGCTATTTTGATAGAACCGAAATTGGTTTTATAATTTTCACTGTATGGTTGAAACCAACTTTGTTGGTGTGTTTTTACTTAATGGCTATTTTGATGGAACCAAAATTGGTTTCATCATTTTCACTTATAGTTGGGACCAATTATGTTGGTGTTTTTTTATATAATGGCTATTTTGATGAAACCGAAATTGGTTTCATCATTTTCACTTATAGTTGGGACCAATTCTGTTGGTGCTTATGGTTTACTTCTGGTTTAACAGCAGGGAAAAAAATAGTTAAAAAACCGTATGGGTGCTCGTTGTATCATTTGTGTGTGGAGGCACCTTCCATAAAAGCTTTGATATAAAAAAAAGGAACAACACATGAAGGCCCTTGTTGCTTGTCCATTTTTCCAGCATTCAAACAACATGTTGCAAAGCTCTCACTAGAGTCGGCAAGTCAATCAAAATAATTCGTTTTGAACATCCTTTGTGTTGTCAACAAGATGTGTAAGTGCTTTAAAAGAACTTGTTTAACTCTTTTTTTTTTGTTAAATTTAAAGATCTTGTTTTGTTAATTTCAGGAATGATTGCGTCCTTCATATTTGTTATTACATGAATCCTCTTGAAAGGAAATTTTTCGTCTGAACCTCTAACAAATTGAGGTGAAACACTAGGCTGCAGAAGTTCGTAGGCTTTTCAAGGAATCTACTGGACGAAGTTTTAAGCACGAAGATTGCTACTCAGTTATGCTAGAAAATATTAAATATTCAAGAAGGGTCACCTTTGTTTTCGATTCATCGCAGGCAGAGTCTGATTACGACACTGAATCTCAGGGCGGACAGGACACACCAGATTTAAACGTAGATGGTCCAAGCGCCTTTGAAGACCTTGGAGATATCCCAAACACATTGATCCGTCCGATGGGTCAAAAAGAGAGCAAACGACAAAAGACAAAAGGTAAAGCAAAATATACAGAAGGTAATCAATTAATGGAAAATATTTTTAAAGAGCAAATGACCTTCAACGCCAAATGCACGGAACAAAGAGCTATGAAGATTGCACATAGGGAAGCGGAGTTTGCTGCAAGATTAGCTTGCGAAAAGGAAAAGTATGAAGCAAAATTAGCTAGGCGAGAGGCAGATGAGGAATTCCGTATCATGATGATGGATACCTCCCAGATGAATGATGTAGCTAGACAGTACATCGAACTGAGGCAGGGTGAAATTTTAAGGAAAAAATTGAACCAACCTTAGGGGGAATTATGATATACAATTTCGCTGGTTGATTATTTATTTTCATGCATTTGTTTTGAATATGAAATGTAGTTTTAATAAGTAGTTTTTTTAATAAGTTTCTTTGACAACACTATGAACTCATCCTATAAGCAGTAAAATATAACTATAAATACGGGGTGCACTTGAGAGATAACAATAAATAGAAACGCTACAACTCAATTTACTCCTGACAACAAATATAACCGAAAAACTATCCTTAATATATATCAATCTTCCCCAACAGATGACCAAATGTGTTCGATCAAGTCATTTCTCAAACGAACCCCAATTTGTTTATCAAATACTGCTCGTCTACGTTGGTCAATCATCACTCTTGATAGTTGTGATGTGTTGTCCCTTGAAATGACACATGGAGCACCAAAGCTACGTTGATCATAGTGATGGGGCCAGTCGCCTGGAATTCGTTCATCCTCAACTATCATGTTATGTAGAATAATAACTGTTTTCATGATGTATGCTAACACATCAGCATTCCACATTCTTGCAGGCTGTTTGATGATTGCAAATTGATTTTGAAGTACCCCGAACCCTCTTTCCACATCCTTTCTACACCCTTCCTGCAATGCAGAAAATTTTTGTTTTTTTTGGGAATCGGGATGTTTTATGGTTGTGACAATTGTTGCCGTCTGAGGGTATATTCCATCACCAAGATAGTACCCCATATTATATTGATTTCCATTTACCTGAAAGTTAACTGTTGGTGCTTTTCCCTGGATGAGTTTTTTGAATAAATACGATCGGTTCATGACATTTATATCATTGTTTGACCCTGGCATACCAAAAAATACATGCCAGAACCATAAATCATGCGAGACCACTGCCTCCAAAATTATACTTTCGCTTCCCTTGTAAGCGGTATATGCACCGGATTCAGCAGATGGGCATCGGTCCCATTTCCAATGCATGCAATCGAGGCTCCCAATCATACCGGGGAATCCTCGTTTTTTGTTTTCTTCGAGGAGGTTTTGAACATCCCGTTCAGTTGGTGTACGCAAATATTCTTTCTCATAGAGTTGGACCATAACCCTGCAAAATCTTCTGGTTGCTTCCAATATAGTGGTTTCGCCAATCCTTAAATATTCATCTATTGCATCCGCGGCACAACCGTATGCTAACATTCTAATTGCTGCTGTAATTTTTGTGTGCGGGGTTAAGCCTGGAACACCACAAGCATCTTTTTTTTGTAGAAAATAACTATTCACCCGAACAATATCACCCAAAATCCGGTTGAATAATTCGCGACGCATTCTAAATCTTCTACGGAAAATATGTGGGGGAAACGTTGGGTTATTGGAAAAATAGTCTGTATGCAAACATCTGGCACCTATATGATGATTTCTGGGTATTTTAGTACGTGTGTGGGAAGGTTTCATATTAGATGCCAATAATGCAGCATTAACTGCCATGTTATTACTAGCGGCCTCAGCTTCACTCTCATCTGATGAGTAATAACTACTGTTATCTTCATCGTATAATTGTTCGTCTGAAGAAGAAGAACTAAATGACATATGCTGCGAGAAGCTAGAAGATGAACCGTAGTTGGTTGTTTCATTTTGATAGTTAAACATATTCTTGGGATGTTTGAAAAAATGGACGTATACGTTTGATAACCAAGTTTGTATGGCTACATAAGGGAAGTGTGGTTATTTATAAGGTAACATGAAATGACTATACACTTAATACATGATAATTGAAAGATTTTATTTTAATGTTTGTCAGAGATATGTTGCTTTTAGTTGAC
>JAJJMC010012048.1:3589861-3633494 GCA_023531435.1 Papaver californicum | reverse complement strand
GAAGATTTTATTTTAATGTTTGTCAGAGATATGTTGCTTTTAGTTGATAAGGCTTTGGCATGAAATGACTATACACTTAATACATAATAATTGAAAGATTTTATTTTAATGTTTGTCAGAGTACTAGGGAGAACAATTAATACAAAATGATTAAATTTATTTTAATGCTTTTAGTTGACAAGGCTTTTACTTAATAATTAAAAGATTATATTCTAACGTGGGGGTGTACGTGGTTTCACAGTACTAGGGAGAACAATTAATACAAAAGGATTAAATTCATCCATAACCCTTAAAATCTCGAAATGAGGTTTGTATTTGAATTCTGAACGTTTCCATCTAACCCATTCTTCCGTTGATCTACGTACAACGTCATCGTCTGTTTCATGCCTAACACGAAATTTATTAACTTTGGCAACTAAAGAAGAAAATTGAATTACCTCCCTTTTAATACACATATAACGAACAAAAATCCCCGCTCGATTCCTGTTGTTGGGATTCCCAGTGTCGGCACAAAATTTCACATGAGTTTCTTCTAACCATTGTTGTGTCATCACAACGTTGAACCAATCTGGTGTTCCCCTAGCTGGATAATGCAAGACAATATTTCGACATATCGATAAATCTTCTTCCAGTGTAAAATTTTCTGCATTGAGGCTCCAATTTTCATAACCACCCATTGAACGAAAACTGGAGATTATAAATTTTAAATGAATGTAGGATATGGAAGATTGAATATAACTTGAAAGTATCTCCCTTGGTGAAGTACTTATAGGTAGAAAGGATGGTGAATAGGATAAGGTAACCATGTGTAACGGTAATAAAACGTTCAAAAATGAAATATTAAAGGTTAGGTCCAACGGTAAAAAAACGGTAATAAAACGTTCAAAAATTGTTATTAATGAAAACCCTAAATTTAAAGTTGTTTACTTCATCCCGAGTTGGATCTAGGTGGAACAAACGGAGGCAAAGTAGTTGGGACGGTAGGCCGAACCGGCGGTTGTTCTTGACGGGCTTGTGTTAGTTGTCTGCTCAACAAAGCATTCTGATCTTTTAGTAAGCTAATTTCGACGGTTGTCTGCGCACGAAAAGTGTTGAACTCAGCTTCCCTAGCGAGGATATAGTCCATCCTATCCTTTGTTTCCAATAACGTAAATTGACGGAACTCTTGGGTAAAAGTAGCATAGTCTTGCACCATATCATAAGCCGCCACCTGACAAAGAGAAATAATACAAGTAAACCCAAAGAAAAAAACAATTCAAAAATTGTCACTAATATTTGTTCCCCAAATTCATCAAATACTTACATAAGGTAATTGTTGAGGAGGAGGAATAGGGACTTCATTACGTGGTCTTGGGATGTTGTGTTTGATCCGGTCTCCCGCATATCCGTAGGTTTCAACCTCCCAGTCAACGGCAGTCACATATTTATTGAGGTTGGTGACATGTCGCCAGTACTCAAAATATACCCCGTAATCCACCACACGCACGTAATCACTACAGTTTCCATGAACTGTTGTTGTCATGTTTTTCATGTCTTTATCACTGTAGTTGGAAATTGAACTAGGCGGGTTGGCGGGAATACCCCAACTCGGGTTATTCTGCCTCCAACAGCTATCTCCCAGATACATATTGTGCTTTATCCCAAAAAAATAAACAAAATAAATAAACAAAAATAGTTTTAGTGCATTTGTTATTTAAAAAATTCTCCGCACTAAATAAAAACAACCAAACTTACATTGCCAAGACACGAAAATGTAACCTTTTGGCCCGAAAGTTCAATTGCTCTCCGACCAATCTCTTCTGGTATGTAGTTAACCGATGGCAACCAGGGTTGCCAGCAAACGTCGTCAACTGCTAACTGATTCAGTTCAGTTCTAGACTTCATGATATCAACACCCTTCCTGCGTGTCCCTAACCACCTACGACATCTGGGCCATTCATTATCGTTTTGGGCCATAGTTATGGTTGGACGATAAATACCCAGATATTCGTAGCCCCAAAACTGGAACACAAATTATTTAACCAACAGTTCACAACATCAAAAAAAAAATTATCAAACTAAAATTATTTGCATACTAGTTAATAAATTACCTCCAAAATTTGAAAGGGACCCGATACTGATTTCTGTCCCCTAGTCGCCGTGGAGAGACCAGAATACAATTTAGATAAAGCAGGTCCGCCCCAGTCGAAGTTACTTACTGCATCTAAATTATCAAAGGCAGCCAACCATCCTGCATCAATGTATGTTTTTGCATTTGGGAAAAAAAAATTCCCCAAAGCATACATATAAAAAGCCCTCGCTACTTTATCCGCAATCACACTATCATCTTTCGCCGCCATCAATGTGTCACTATCAAAATAGGAGCTCAAAAACTTCAGAGTGATTGCACCTGAAACCCATTGTGGCGGAAGACCTTCCCTCTTGCATACCGCACTGTCTTTCAGTTTAGGAAAGATATTCGCACGGACATATTCAAATTTATAAAGTTGTGGGTCATAAGGGACAGAGCTACCAACACCGATACTAAGCCCGGTCAACATAACCCAATCGAGGGGAGTGAACCCAAGCTCCCCAAAAGAAAAATGAAATGTGTTCGTAGTATCCCAAAACCGCTCGATAATAAAATCTGTCAAAGCGTGGGACGAATCTACAACAGGTAGGGATAGTAATCTACCCCAACCTCCGCGTTCAATTCTAAATTGGACCCTATTACAAGTATCACAAATTTTCTTGTAAGTCTTTAAAACAGATTTCAGAGAACCTCGGTGATCAAACCTGAAGTCGACGTTGGTGGAATAGGTTATATTGGTAGAAGCATGTTCGTTGCTATCTTCCACCACAGTGTAATGCTCTAACCCGGGGACATCGACATACGGGGGGCCCATTGACTCTGCTGGCGATTCCTCCGTGATTTTTGTTTTTTTACTTGTTTTCCTTCTCCCGACCCATCTCGAAGGAACATTGTCAGACATCTGTACAAAAAATTGAATACATTGTTCGGAATAAAATTAGTATATCAACAAAATGCATAAACTTTCAAAATTAACCCCAATTACACACTTTTTAATAATTCCAACAATCACCCAAATCATAACCAATGTAATTCAAGTAACAGAACTCTAAATAATTCCATACAAATTTCTTTTTGAATTACACAATTTAAATTTAAATTAAAATCAAACCAACATTATTAAGATTAAACCAACATTAAATCAACATACTTCTTTCAACCAAAAATTAAACTTACATCCACCACATTAAGCTACAACATATTGTTATTGTTTATTAAATTTAATTAAAACATATTTTAAAACCCTAAATAAATTATAACACAAATACATAAACCCTAATTTGCTAACCCAAATTTGAATGCACCAACAAATCCGAAAATTGTAACGATGGGTTTATAGTATAACAACTAAATAACATGCTAGTATAACAACTAAATAACATGCTTCAAACTAATTTTACGTTTTAATTATCTATATATGAAAAGAAAACAATGAATTTTATTATTTTAGGGTAGCAAATATACCTTGATATTTGTTGAGTTAGGGTTAGAATCAACGGCAAAATTGGGACGAGGTTATGGCCTCTCGTTGAGCGACGAAAATCAGGTGAAAATTGAGTTGGGGACGGCGGCAGCGGCGGGCGAGAGGGAGAAACAGGAGGCGAGGAAGATGGGCTGGAGAAGACTAGGTTTTTCTTCTTATTACAATGACAGGCGAGAGGCTAGAAGCTCGCCTGTCTTTAACGGGCGAGGTTCTACACCCTCGCCCGTAATCCTAACTCAAAACGCCACGCCTGGATCTCGCCCCACTGGGCGAGCTCATGGGACACCGCTTAAGGCACGAGCGCGAGACTGGGATTTCGCCTGAATTATTTTTCCCCGGGCGACGTTCTACAGTTTCGCTGGTAAGGGGCGGAAGTTTGCTATTTCGCCCGTTTTGGTGGGCGACCTTCTAGCTTTTCGCTCCTTCTTAAGCCCAGCCCTAAGATATCGCCTGACTATCCACCGCTGTTTTTTCTCCTGACCATCGATCAAATTTTTAGTCATTTGATCGATGGGTTTACTCGCAACACTGTGGTTGCCCTAAGGAGATCATTAATATGGACGACAAAGATTTGAATCAATATGTACCTCTGAAAAAGATTGCGCCTTATACTGAAGTTGAATGGAAAGTACCGAAGAAATTGAGGAACCAACTGAAAATTAACAATAAATCAATTAAACAAGAAGCTTTATCCAAAAATGGAAAGGGTCCTAATAATCATGCCTTGAAGGGGTTAAGAACTGCAAAACCAGTTGCTAAGGAGGAAGAGAGGGTCTAAGTGGAGAAAGTAAATAGTGATGTGGGTGAACTCTCTAAGAAGAGCAAGAGAAAAGAACGGGCGAAAGAAGTTAAACCCTCGAAACAAAGAATGGAAACATATGGACTTGGCGATGCTAAACCTAATAAGAAAAAGAACTGATTTTGGTGATGGTTGAAGGGGACAGCAAGGAGAAAACATAACTAAATACACAAACATTCTTTTCACTGTGATTGCCTTTTGTGCTTATTATAGTTCCTTGTATTCTCTAATTTGAAAACTACTCCTTTCTCTGGTTATGCTCGTAGGCTTGCGGCTAGAAAAACATATAAATGTTCATTATTTTAATCTTCGATTTGTTTTTTGATTTCTGTCTTTTCCCTCAATCAAGTATTCTTGTTTTTTTATATAAATGATTGTTTCATATAATACTCTCAATTGAATGATGCTAGCAGCAAGACCTGGTTTTTTCTTATTTGTTTTTTCTTGGGATTTTTTTAGATTTTAAAATGAAATCTGTTCTGTATATGAAATTTCTGTTTTGATCTTGTTATTATTAGGTTGAAGAGTTGGAATTACTGAAAAGTGCTGCAGATCTGAGGATTCGATTGATTGAAGAGCGGGAAAAGATGAATACGTTCAAGCAGTGGGGTTTTTTGGAATTTAAGTATCAGATGTTATTGGTATTTTTTCTCTTGATTATAGTTTTGATTACGATCTAAATCCTACTGAGATCTATTGTAAATATTGCCACGTATTGTTCGTATTTCAGTATCAGTTTAGTCATAGTAAGGTGGATTATTCATTTTTAGGGTTTTTAATCTTGTCAGGCATTCGTATTTCAGTATCAATAAGTCGTAGTAAGATGAATTTATTTATTTTTAGAGTTTTTTTGTTCACACATATACTTGTACTGGTAAACCCTGGGAAATGAAATTCTAATTCTTTATTCTCATCTCTGAATCTGTCCGAGTGAAGTATAAATTGATTATTATTTAAAAAGAATTTTGAATTCATCCGAGAAACTAAAATTGTTCAAGAATTTTTGAATTGAACAAAATTTGGTTGAATTATAGAAGGAATTCTGTTTCTGTAGTTTTATTTCTGGGTTGTAGTCAGCCTATGGTTGGAGAGGTCCTTTAGCGAAGAGGAAGTAAAATTCGCAATTCATAATTTGGGAGTAGATCGTGCCCCGGGCCCGGGTGGTTTTCCGATGAAGTTTTTCATAGTTTGTTGGGATTTTATTAAAGTTGACTTGATGAAGGTTTTCAAGGAATTCCACGATCACAATATTCTTCACTCATCTTTGAAAAACAATTTTATTGCTCTCATTCCAAAGAAGGTGATCGTAGAGGAAGTTAAAGATCTTCGGCCCATTAGCCTTATCGGGAGTGTGTACAAAATCATATCCAAGTGTTTGGCGGAGCGTTTAAAGGTTTTTCTTCCTTCTCTTATTTCTTCGACCCAATCTAGTTTTATTAAAGGTAGAAATATCCTTGATGGTGTGTTGATAGCTAATGAATGTATTGATTCTAGAATCCGTCAAAATGATCCGGGATTGGTATGCAAGTTAGACTTCGAAAAGGCGTTTGACAATGTCAATTGGAAATTTCTAAATGAGGTTTTATTCAAAATGGGGTTTGGTGGTGTATGGAGGGTTTGGATTAGAAATTGTTTATATGGTTCGAAATTCTCGGTTCTTATTAATGGTTCGTCTCATGGTTATTTTGGTAGCGAAAAGGGACTTCGTCAAGGAGACCCTCTTTCTCCCTTTCTTTTCACTATTGTGGGTGAGGTTCTTAGTTGTATGTTGAGGAAAGCTCAAGAATTCAATCAAATTTCGGGGTTCTCGGTAAAGATAGGAGGAACCAAAATAAATCACTTGCAATTTGTCGATGATTCCATCGTTTTTCTCGATGCGAAGGAAGATCAAATTAATAATCTCCGTTATATTCTTCTTTGTTTTGAGTTAACTTCGGGCTTAAAGGTTAATTTTTCCAAGAGTAGCTTGTATGGAGTCGCAATGGAAGAGGGATTGGAAAATTTTGCAAACAAGTTGGGATGTAAAGTTGAAAATTTTCCTAGTATTTATCTTGGTCTACCGTTGGGAGACAAAGTAGGAGGGGTAAAAAAATGGGAGAAAACACTTGAAATTTGCTCGAAGAGGATTTCTTCTTGGAATGGGAAAACAATAGCGAAAGGAGGTAAGTTAACTCTTATCAAAAGTATCTTAGCAAGTCTACCAATTTATTACCTCTCTCTCTTTCTTGCTCCATGTGCCATATTTAAGAAAATTGATAAAGTAGTGAGGAATTTTTTATGGGATGATAACTAAAATTCTAAAAGAATCCATAATATTAGTTGGAAAATGGTATCAAAACCAAATGAAAAGGGAGGGCTTGGTATTAGAAGAGTGAAATTAGTGAATTCGGCTTTGCTTAAGAAATGGTGGTGGCGCTTTGGCGTAGAGAGAGATGCATTGTGGAGGAAAATAATAGTTGAAAAATTTGGTGAATCCCTACCGGTTGCGAAACTCTCAAACCTAGAGGTTCAAAAGGAGGAAGTCTTTGATATAACATTTACAAAGAACTAGAAAGTTTTAATAAGAAAATCAAATTCAAGGTGGGAGCGGGAATGAAAACTAGATTTTGGGAAGATGTTTGGATCGGGGAAAGAAAATTATGTGACATGTTTCCTTCGGCCTATGAAGTTTCAAGGACCAAGGAGTTTTTGGTAGCTCGTTTGTTCGATGTAGTAGACAACGAAATAAGATGGAAGTATATGGCTAGACAAAGATACTCTCAATCAATAGCAAGAGAAGTTTCAAGTATTTCTAATCTTCTTTCTACTTTTTCCTTTCCAGAAGGTGTCTCGGATAGTCGACTTTGGATTGGTAATGAAAATGGTCAATATACGGTGAAGGATGGTTTTAAGACCGAAGAGGAACAAGATTTGCCAAATTACACATTTGATGTTGTATGGAGCCGTAATTACCCTTGCAAAATCAATTTTTTTCTTTGGCTCCTTTCTCATGATAGGGTAATGACTAAAGATAAGCTTCGGAGAAGGGGCATGGAGGTTTCTAGCCTTTGTTGCTTTTGCGACGAAAATGATGAAACTAGCGAGCATCTATTTTATGATTGTTGGAGGATTCGAATGATTTGGGATTACTTCATTGAAGGGTCTAGGAGCAATTGGATTTATTCATTCAACATTTCTCAAAACGTCAAATCTTGGAAAATAAATTGGGGAGACTATCGTCTAAGTGGAATTTGGAACAACATCTCGGTAGCAATTTGGTGGTGTATTTGGAAGGAGCGGAATGCAAGGGTTTTCGAAAACAAAAAGAAAAGAGTGGAAGGTATCATTAGAAATGTTAAACTTCAAGCGTTTTTTTGGGCCGAATCGAATATAAAAATGTTAGGTCTAACCGCCAATTTGATTGTAGCCCTTTGGGATTCTTTATTTCGGCCACCTTGATTGTATACGTCTCATTTTACTTTTAGTGGGTTCTTGTATTCATTGGGTTGAGGTACCCCCCTTAAGTACCTTCTCTTTTCAATGAATTTTTTTTTTCGGACCAAAAAAAAAAATTCTGGGTTGTAGTCTGTAGATCTAGGTTTTATCATGGTGATACATGATACCCTAGCTCACTCTTGATTCAACCCAAAAAGTTCTAAACCTCCGTTAATCTCTTTTTTATACTAACTATGCAGCATGTAAATATCATGAAAATACGTTAGTTACAGGATTGAATTTCATCAGGTAATTAGCGAGAAATTGTAAAAACCAAAAGAGGTGACTATGTGACGTATACCAGTGTAATGTTTGAGGTGTAACTATGTAAGCTCCTAGCAAGAGTGCAAGACTAGATTTATTCGAAAACGTAAATGCCTGACATGTTCTGTGTCTCAAAATTTTGGTTTGTGAAGTTTTGTGTGGTGCATTCTGATTGGTAGGATGTTAATGAAGTTGGGGACTGGTAAGTACGTGCAGATCCTATTGTATGTACAACATCTTCACATGTATGGTATACCAAATGTTAGCTGCACTGTTTTGTACAGGCACTAGACTGGAAAAAGAGGAAAAATAAAGAGAAATAAATGTGGTTTAATTAATCCTCGTGTTTTTAAGCACGATTCAAAAGAAATTTGGGGTGATTAATAAAACAAAATAAGGACATTAAAAATTAATATCAGCACACCCTTCATTCATTTATTTTTTTTAATGGTTAATCTGTCCTTGTTTAATTAATGTTAATGTTGATTAATTAGTTATTTAATTTTAGTTATAGTTAGTGTTAGAAAATTATTTGAGTCATAGTTTTAGAAAAGAAATTGAGAGTGTGTTAAAGAAGAAGAAGAAGAAGAAGAAAAAGAAAAAGTTTGGGAAAGCTAGGGTTTACTAAAAATCAATAACAAACATGGATGAGTATGAGAAAGAAGGTAAGAAACATCATGAATAACATAATATTGAAGGTTCAATGACATTTAGAGATGACGATTTGGGATATTTGTTGGATGATCCAAATTTTGGTGTGGAAGAAACCCTAGACGACGATTTAACGAGAGAAAACGATGAATCACATCAAAATGAAGATAATAATGCATCAAACAATCAGGTATTGTGTTAAGAAGCTCAAAATCCCACTTTGTATGCGTTTGTATGTGATCGTTAACAAAAATGCATGCATCTAATGGCATGGACGTCCCAGAGTCGGTAGATAATGGAGTACCATATCTACCGATTACACTGGACAGAGCCAAAATTAGGGTATTCTCGTGAAGAACGATTGCTACCGATTAATCAAAAATCACCAAATCAAATTTTGTTCAAATTTTGTTTCATAATCGGTAGTTTAGGAATACTTATTATCTACCGATTATAGTTGTCGCCCCAAAATTGAATTTCTTCAAACTTACAAAATTTATAATTCTTTATCTTTCACAATCCGTAGTGGGTGAATATTTTTATCTGTCGATTTAGAATCGGTAGTTTGTAAATCACATATCTACCGACTGTGATTGTAACCAGAATTGAATTAAACTTAAAATTTTTGCACTTTGTAATCAGTAGTTTAAAGATCAAATTTATCTACCGATTCGATTGTCTTCGTTGTCTACAATTAAGTCGGAGCTAGCAATGATCAAAAGGACGGAATGGGATGGTCGAATGGTTATGCAACAATCAGAGTGGTTAGCCGAGAAACACAATTACACGTTGAGAAAAGAAGAAAGGGATGGTGAAGTGATTCATATTTTCTTGGCACATCCGAAGATGATCTAATTGGCTCAATGCTTTCATCAAATTTTGTTGATAGATGCTACTTACAAGACAAACGAGTACAACATACCCGTTGTTGAACATTGCTTGCCACACTTCGGACAAATGTACATTTACGGTGGCGTGGGGTTTAACGGATGCTGAGAAAGATGTGTGTTTTATTTGGATGTTGCAAACATTAATGTCGATTTATAATGGCGAGCATTTTCCAAGGGTTATTGTAACGAATAACGATCAAGCCTTGATGAATGCAATAAAGATAGTGTTTTCGGAAGCCCATAATTTGCTTTGTATGTGGCACATTCAATGCAACGTCAAATCCAATTGCAGACATCATATCCAAGCTAAAAAACAAAACAAAGGTACCAAGAGGTCGAAGGAAAAGGATGGACATATTATTAAAGTAACCGTGGAAGAACGAGAAGAAGAGAAAAGGTTAGCTGATGAAAGTGGACCGAGGATGGAATAAAGTGGTCTTTATTTCTAAAAGCACGGGGAAAGCTAGTTTGGTCGATAACGGAGGAAGTTTATGAATACAACTTGAAGAACTTTGAGGATGAATGGGGCAAGAACTATCCCAAATTAGTTAAGTATTGCGAAACACAATGGTTGGAACCGGATAAGGATAAGTTTGTGTTTTCATGGACATATGAATATCAGAACTTTAAGAACGAGGCAACAAGCATTGCAGAGGGGTCTCATGGACGACTAAAGAAAATACTGGTCGGTAGTCAAAATGGGGTTGTGTCAGTCCAAGAAGCAATCCATGAGTTCACCAATCGTGACCTCACTAAGATTTACGGTTCATTGGAAAAAAGTCGACATAGATTCCCGTTGGCACATTTAAAACATAAAAATCTCCTAATGGGTATCGTTTACAAAGTTTCTTGGTGGGAAATAAATTACATGATACAAGAATTGGAATTGTATAGAGATCACGATGATGTGACTACGGTTTGAAATTGCAAGACGATGATATGTACTGGACTCCCATGT
Source organism: Papaver californicum (assembly GCA_023531435.1). Taxonomy (NCBI): domain Eukaryota; kingdom Viridiplantae; phylum Streptophyta; class Magnoliopsida; order Ranunculales; family Papaveraceae; genus Papaver; species Papaver californicum. The sequence continues at coordinate 3,622,904 of JAJJMC010012048.1, read as the reverse complement.
TGTCACATGCTTGGTAGGTATGTTGAAGTGATTGATGTTAATGATATTCATCCCTTTTGTAAGCAATTATCTTTCACTCCAAACACCCCGGTGGTTGATGGTGCGTCGTTCGTGGAGACGGAAATGTTTGCACGAATACTCGAGCATCACTCTACGTCAAATGGGACACAAAAGCAAATATTCATGCACCATTTAGAGGAATCCCTTCACCCTTGTCTAAATGTTGTTGAAGAACCAATGAAAGGAAAGGCGATGGGTAGGGCGAATACCGAAAAGGCAAGGTCAATTCAAAGAAAAGAGTTGAAGGAATGATTATCTAGTCAACGAGAGCTTTCTAGGCATGAGCATACTGAAGCTGAGTATCAATATGTACCGTCTCTAAGGAAAAGGGTTCGTCCAAGGAAGGAGCAAGGTGGACCAAGATCACGACAAGTCAAACCTAAAGTCTCTACGATTCCTTCTCAAGTAAGTCAAACCCAACCTATACGCGGAAGACCAAATCGAGGTACGTATACAATATACGATGGGTTTGGAACAACTCCCTCTACTCATTATACCATTTGTTTCTCCAATGACGATGTCGATGGGGACAACAACTATGGTTTTCACATTGGTTCGAAACAAACATGAGACTTTAGTGAGACGGTTACCGAGAATATCACCCAATGGAAATATTTAAGAAATAAGATGGCCGCCCAACTATTGGAGGATAAAAAATTCTATATTTAAATGATAAGAGAAGGAGATAGACATGTTAGAGAACAAGATTTCAAAGAGTTATATACTCGTGTAAAATGCCGAAAGGGATTGAAGACAATCGGGTCCAAGTATTGAATGGTAATACCGAAATGTGGGTATCTTTTAGCGGATGTTTTGAACTACGTGGTACATTATTTCTGTCCTCATTCCTTAGGAGTGAGTGGTAGTTTACACCCACAAGGACGGTTTGTGATGAGTCGGTCAAGGATAGACGAATCATTATGGCATGGGTTAATATCAATCATTTTATCGGTTTAAGGTTAACGGAAGATTGTCCATTACCTCTATTGAGTAGGCGGTCGTATTACTTCCCAACTAATCATTGCAAGGAGTGGTTGCAGCAATACGAGTCCAGCATGGAGCGTTGGGATCATTTAACAAACTTTCCCAAGGCCCATATTGAAATGACCAAGGATGGTGAGTAGTTAGTTGAACATGTATTTTGAACATTGCATTTTCAAGTGATAGAAAAATATTAATGCAATATTTTGGTGTTATCGTCATTATGTTTTCTATATACAAGTGATTGAAAAATATATTAACGTTATGTTTTTTGTTTTATCGTCATTGTTTAACATGGAGAAAGTTTTTTGACAACATTATATTGTACAATCAGAAGTATCGGGATCACCATTATCTTCCGATTTGAACAATAAGAAGTAGATAACTATATTGTAATTCCGATTATATTGAATATTGTCAACATGAAATGAAGTTAAAATCAAGTGAGACAATTGGTAGATATATGACAACAATAACTTCCGATTATACTAAAAAATCAAACACAAAAACCCATTTTCCATATATATAGAGAGTTGTATCGTCATAGCATTTTCAAAAAGTTACTATAAAGACTATAATCAGTAGATAATAGTATATTCTAACTACCAATTATGTATCCATGGTAATTGTTTCGTGATTCATATTCTGTTTTGGAGAATGCCCTTCACCTTAAGCGGCGTGGACGAACTTTAAACGGGTTGAATCTGTCCATCACCTTAGGGATATTGAAATGAGTTTCATAACTGTAATTTGATCGTTTCCATCGTCGCCATTCCTCGAGATATCTCGCTATAACTTCATCATTAGTTTCACCCTCAAACGATATCGATTGACATGATAAGTTAAATTCACAAATGGATCAACTTCTATGCTTATGCAATTAAATCGACAAAAAAATCATCTTTATTATGGTTATTGGGGTTATTGGTGTCAACGCAAAAATGTTTGTGAATGCTCTCCAAATAACTCATACTCATTACATCATTTTTCCTACGTTCTTCTCCTCGCCTCGGATAGAGTTGCACATAGCGCCTACATAGCGATAAATCTTCTTCTACCGTGAACGGTTAAGCCATTAATCTTGAAGATGATTACTTCGATGTTGGAGAGTTAAAATGTATTTGAGGTGCATAAGAGCTGTTGAGGCCTGGTGTAATAAGAGTGTACAAAAAATATGTACACTAAGTTCATACGAATATAAACAATCGAAAGTATCGGGATCACCATTACCTTCCGATTTATCCAATCGGTAGTCTATGAAACTTTATTTACTACCGATTATAGATGTTGCCCCAAATTCGAAATTAAAAAATTTATCGAATTTCGAAAATGTTCATATTCCATAATTGAAAGTCTAAGAAAATATATTTACTACCAATTGTAATGTAAAATGTGTCCAGAAGCCAATCAGTTCCATTAGCTTAATCGGTACATAATTAACACCCGATTGTACTTCAACAGGTATAATCGGTAGTCTAAGAAAATGTATTTACTACCGATTATAGATGTTGCCCGAAATTCAAAATTGAAAAATTTATAAAATTTCCAAATTTTGCATACTCCATAATCGGTAGTCTAAGAAAATGTATTTACTACCGATTGTAGATGTTGCCCCAAATTCAAAATTGAAAAATCTATAAATTTTCTAAAATTTGCATACTTCATAATCGGTAGTCTAAGAAAATGTATTTACTACCGATTATAGATGTTGCCCCAAATTCAAAATTTAAAAATTTGTAAAATTTCCAAAATCATCATATTCATAATCGGTAGTCTAAGAAAATGTATTTACTACCGATTGTAGATGTTGCCCCAAATTCAAAATTGAAAAATTTGTAAAATTTCCAAATTTTGCGCACTCCATAATCGGTAGTCTAAGAAAATGTATTTACTACCAATTATAGATGTTTCCCCAAATTCAAAATAGATTTTTTTTAAAAATTTCCAAAATTATCATATTCATAATCGGTGGTCTAAGAAAATGTATTTATTACCGATTATAGATGTTATCCCAAATACAAAATTGAAGATTTTATAAAATTTCCTAAATTATCAAATTCATAATCGGTAGTCTAAGAAAATATATTTACTACCGATTGTAGATGTTGCCCCAAATTCAAAATTCAAAATTTTATAAAATTTCCAAAATTTGCATACTCCATAATCAGTAGTCTAAGAAAATGTATTTACTATCGATTATAATGTAAAATGTGTCCAGAAACCAAGCAGTTCCATCAACAAGTGTAATCGGTAGATAATTATCACCCGATTTAGGATCAACAGGTGTAATCGGTAGATAATTATCATCCGAATGTGGATCAACAAGCTTAATCGGTAGGTGATGCATACCACTTATCTACCGATGGTAATGCAAAATTTCAACAAAGTTAATTATGAAGTATGAGTCTCTTGCAAATCAATCGATAATTCAAAAAAAGAACCTAAAATCCATTCATCATTCATAAAGTAAACCATTCATTAACATTAAACATAATGTTAGAACTTATAATCAGAAAAAACCTTTAAAACGATATTATCTTTAGTACGAAAATGATGTTAGAACTTATAATCCGAAACAAGTTTCTTACAAATCAATTGAAAATGATGTTCTCTAACAAGAAAACCACAATCTAATTTCTAGATTTTTCGGTTTTAGTACGAGCACGACGAGGACCAGGGACATTTGCTTCAGCATCAGGGACATTGGCTTCACCATCAGCACTCGATGAACCACGAGATCTTTTATTGGGCTTTGCTGTTGGCCTCTTAGGCTTATTCGAAGCTTTCTCCCCAAACTTAATTGCATAAGCTTCATTATCAATGTTATCCATTAGGTCTTTATGCTCTTTCAGATTCTCAATTGATAAAGGCACTTCCGTCTTTATACACCCAGCAATCTTCTTGGAGAAAAATACAAACCTATTTTTCTAGTTTTTATGTAATAACAATCAAACGATTATTACCTAAAATATTGAGCTCTAATATTAAAATCAAAAGGAAAGAACATTACATACCAACCTTTCATAACCAGAAGGTTTGTCTTTGATGATACAAGTATAATCGGAAGCCTTGGTGGTCTTTCCTTTATCTTTACGGATCACATAAAGATGGGAATGCTCCCGACACCATTCCATATAGCCTGGATGTACTTCATCACCTCGGTTGACAGGTCTCCCATTGTTGATCAAATATTGCATCCTGTTATTCCAATCTTCCACGGATGGGTTACCAGAGTAAACTACTGTGATAGAGTCCTTACCAGATACACAATTCACCACGTCCAATTTGAACTTGCCACGCATGTGACTCCAAGGTTCTTCTTGTACATAACCGAGTTGATGCATCACCCTTGAGGCATTGTACATAACATATCATGTGGGATTCCACAAGGGTCCATAATAAAACAACAACTCAGACCTTCCCGCTATATATCAACTAGCTCGGCTTCCTTGTATGGATCAAAGCATACATCTTTGGACGTCATCAAGTCTAATTTCCTCCTCAAATAAATCAACTGCTGCTCCTTAGACCTTGAACGGTTCTTTTCGAATATGTATTTTGTTCCTCTGGGTGTTCCTTTATGCCATATCGGGTTCTCTTTGGACAAATTGAGGAATGGGAAGTGGTCATAGATCCATGTCTAGTGTACATATCAAACCAAGTATGAGAAAATTGATTCTTAAAAGAGAAAAAAATAAATAAAAATCAAAGCATCGATAGAGTTACCAAATTTACCTATAATAGGCTCACATTCTCGACAATTTGGCTAGTTGCTTCCCTCGATGCCTTTCTTAACTCTTCCATCAAGAACGCATGGCATGCAGTGCCCCACGAGTAATCACGAACTTTATTGAGAGGATGCAATAGTTGTAGAAGATAGGCTTCGACCCAGTTGCCACTACAATTGGGGAAAATGACACATCCCAATACACAAAGGAGATATGCAGTGGTTGCAACATTCATTTCATCGTCGCTAAAATCTGGATTCTTTTCTTCTTTATCCTTGGTGCCTTTGAACATATTCATCAAGTGGACCATGCTGAACTATCTAGTTTTGTAACAAAAGCACCGGTTGAACTCAATATTGGATGTCGCTCGATCCCAACCAAGGCACTTCTGAGTGTAAAAATAAAGTTGTTCCCAGCTTAACTGCTTTACGTAATCAAACTTGACGGCTATACCATGGTCAACGAGACTAAGAATCTGCACCACATCATCTGGGGTGATCGCCATCTCTCCAAACGGCATATGGAAGGTGTCGGTCTCAGGATATATTCTCTCCAGGAAGGATGATATGACACCCGGTCATGCTCTAATATTGAATTCTCGGCAGCAGTAGATAACCCCAAGTCATAAATAATTTGCTTGAACCTTTCACACTCACCATCTAACGGTCAGTCTTTCATTTTTCTTGGTGCAACTGTTGGTTTGAGTAGACGAACCGCATGAAAATGGTCCTAATATACACGACGAATTATAAAATAATTAGAATATCCGTTAACACATGTACGAATAAAAAGACAATAACTTAAAAATGGTGTTTTACAATTATTACCTCAGTTGAATAAATTTCTTTGACCATGAGTCTTTGTATCCAATAAAAAATCTCCTTCATCTCTTGGTAACCCAGGGATTTGGTCTGCTTCAATACCCTTCATCTTCAAAGAAGTGGGGACTTGGTGTCCTCCTTTCTTCTTAATTACCTTCTCTGTACCTTGTCATTCTCCTTATGTAGCACTTAGTTCTCCTTTCTTCTTGGTTTCTAACTTGTGGAACACTTGGTTGTAAACTTGGTTGAGTTCCTACGGTGATAGAGTTTCCGCTAGCGCTCTTTTCTCTTTTTGCACTAGTTGTTACTTTCTTACCCCCTTCACGATGAGGCCCCGAAACAATTGTATTTTGGGCTTGCTTAACTCGTTTTTCCCTAAAAAATAAAATAAAGAACAATTAGCTCGTAAGACACCTTTAATAACTACATAATTGGCAGAAATAGTACATAAAAACAACTGATTGTTCATAATCGGTAGCTCGGGTCCTAGATTATCTCCCGATTATGCAACAATTTTGGGTCATAAAACTCTAAGCTATGGACACACAAATAATCGGTAGTCAAATAAACAAACTAAAAAACGATTACAAAACAATAGGTAGCTCGGGTCCTAGATTATCTCCTGATTATGCATAAAAATTGGGTCAGAAAATTCTAAGCTATGGACACACATATAATCGATAGTCAAATAAACACAATAACTAACGATTACTAAACAATCGGAAGTCAAATACAAAACCTATCTACCGATTAGGTAAAGAGAAATCAAAGGTTTTAAGGCAAATATAATCGAGAGACAATAATCACACGTAACTACCGATTATAATGTAACACTAACATGTTTTCAATTTTAAAATATGTTAACCGGAAGTTAACAACTACTACATATCTACCGATTGATTCAAAACTATATTCATATACATGAAACCATCTAATATAATCGGTAGTTAGATAAAAAAATTAACTACCGATTAAGCTTAAATTTTAGTATATAAAGAAAATCGGTAGTTAATGACTAAATATATAACTACCGATTATAGTCGATGTGCTTGAGGAATGATGAATTCTTTCATAATCGGGAGTTAACAACTACTACATATCTACCGATTGATTCAAAACTATATTCCTCTATATCGAAACCATCTATTATAATTGGTAGTTATATGAAAAAATTAACTACCGATTAAGCCTAAATTTTGGTACAGAAAGAAAATAACTAGACCTAATCGGTAGTTAATGACTAAATCTAACTACCGATTAAAGTCGATGTTCTTGAGGAATGATGAATTTTGTCATAATCGGAAGTTTAAACCTATACAAAACTACCGATTCTGGGTAAAAACCGAAAATCCTAGAAATTATAGTGACAATTTCAATCAATTGAAGCAAAATAAACCTAAATAGCGGTATACCCTTACCTAATTGGGGCCATCATATACTGCTGGAGAGTCCATTTGTCAGAATCAGTTTCCGTATCTAGATCATCATCTTCGTGTTCTTCATCTTCTTCACTATGTTCTTCAACAATCTCTCTGTTTCTTAATCTCTCCACAAAATTTGGCCGGTTACTATTATCAGATTGACGACTTGTTTGTTTCTGTCGAGCCATCTTTATATCGAAATATCGACGATGATTTGATACGACGATACGTTGAATTAGTTTTGAAAATTTCACGAGAGAATTTTTTTCTCACAATCGGTAGTCAAGAGGAAGAGAAGAAGAAGAAAAGAAGAAGAAAAGAAGAAGAGTTAGAATTAAATGAAATGAGTTTAGGTTTTACACTTTTATTAGTGAAAGGATATATATGTATTTTTACCTGTCATTAGGACATCCCATAGCCATATCTATTGGATGGGTATAAATAAATCGCCACATATTCTTTTTGAGTCTCCCTCAAAAAATAATTAATCAATCAAGGGATATACGTGTTCTGGGACAAATGGAATTGAAAATTAATATCTAAGGCATCATGATCGGATATCACCAGGAATCTAGCCATTAGCGAGGAACAATGCATACCTTTTTATACCATTCTCTTTCAGCTCTGGTTTCTTTGGTTTATGTTATACTCCCTCCGTTTCAGGAAAAGAGTTACTTTTCCTATTTGCATAATTGTTAAGGCAAGATGAGAGAGAATAACTTTTGTAATTTATTTCCAGATTTACCCTAATAAAAAGTTTAATACTACATATATCTTTATAATGAGAATAATAACATTTCTTAAAATAACAAGGGTAGTTTTGAAAGTTTGTTATATTGAAAATGAAAGTAACTCTTTTGTTGAAACAAAAATTTAAAGAGAAAGTAACTCTTTTCCTGAAACGGAGGGAGTATATATTTTGCAAGATAAATTCGGATATTTGAACGGAAAGATGGTAGGGTTTTCCCTGAATGTAAACATTTAGATTCTTAGTTGTAGAAGGGTTCCTACTGTTTGAGCCTGAACCAGTTGATAGATTCACTACAAAGAGTAGGCATCGAATTCTGATTTTTCAGTCAACCACTACAAGAAAAACGGGTTTAAGCGACATGTCGTTTTAAGTCGCTTAAAGCCCTTTTTAAGTCGCTATAACCGTTATAGCGACTAAAAGTGGCACTCGCTCAGTTGGTTGCCCAAAGCCATGTATGTCAAAGCCTTGAGCGACCATGCAATCGCTCTAGTAATAAAGCAACTTACCTAAAGCGATTGCTTTACTCATTGCTTAACATCAGACCAACTAACATGGAGCAAGTAAAATTTTGATTGCTTAACATCTAGACCAACCAATATAGCGAGTAATATATCAATCGCTTCTGAGATACCAATGATTCTAAAGCAATTAAACTACTTAGTTGATAGATACATGGAGCCACTATTTATTGAATTGCTTGGTTAAAGTTTTAAGCTATCAAGAGTTTTGCTGGGTATAAGTGATTTATGATTTTGATTGGCCTGAAGTTGGTTGCCCAAGCTTTTGAGAGACAAAATTTTTCTCTCTAGAAGCAGCTTGTGACTTAGGAGCTATTAAACTACCTAGTTGGAAGATACATGGAACAACTTAAAAATTGGTTAAAATTTTAAGCGATCAAATAATTTTGCTTGCTACAATCGATTTTTGATTTTGATTGTCCTGAAATTGGTTGCTTAAACTTTTAAGGTATCAAAGTTTTTACTCAAGTTGATCGTTTAAATTTTTAAGCTTCCAAATTATTTTAGAATTCAAATTTTTATTGGCTTAAAGTTGGTTTCTTAAGTATTTAAGCTACTCAATTTTTTGCTCGCTAAAAAATTACTTCACTATTCTGATTTACATAATCCCAAATCATAATTTAAATTAAAATTAATACCAAATAAATTATGAATCAAATTAAAAACAAAATTAAATTTTATTATATCACATAATTCAATTTATATCATTTCTTAAGAAAATTACACTTTTTAAGGAAAATGAAAAAAAAATACAATCTAATATTTTCTTTAAGAAATATTTACAACCTCCACAATCTTAAAGCAAAACATAAAGAACACTACTTCAAAAACAAATATGGCCTCACTCAAGAAAGATATGTATCTAACATAGAGCTAAGTTTTTTCCTAAGCCTGATACAAAGCCATCTTGGACAACTTAAATCGTGAACGGTTGTTCTCTATAACATCATTTGTTTTTCTGAAACAGTTCTCACCTGCAGATAAATAAAAAGAAGAAGAATTCAACAGAAGAATTAAGTCAAGAATATGGTTACTATTCAACAGAAATGTACGAATTAGTTTAGGTATATACCTTTATGTTGATGGTCCATGCTTGATGTTTAGTTACTCATGCCCTGCTTAGAATGTTAAGAACTTTTCAAGCTGCGGATACAAAGTTCTGCGAATTTCCGCAGTGAACTTAGCTTATGGGGTTTTCAATATACATCAGAAACTCAATACAAACTAAACCAGATGAAACAAAGACCATTAACTACAAAAAAGAAAAAGAAAAAAAGAAACAGAAATTGGATACTAACCCTCCACAGACGACTCTGTTGAGTTTGTTTCTGTTGAAATGACCTTACAAGTTTTTCTTGTTCTGTATTAAATACATTAATCAAAGATTAGTAATGAGTTTAGAGTGAAATTCCCATTGAACAAGCAATTCAGGGGTTTTGAGTAAATAGAATCCTGAGACTCAGTGGTTCAGTTTCTGTTTCTTTTTTTCTTTTTTGGTTAAATAGAATCCTGAGACTCAGTGGTTCAGTTTCAGTGGTTAATTTCTTTTTTGTAGGATTTTACTTAACAAAACAGGACATCCACACCTTTTTTTTTGGAAACCCATGGAAAAGAGAGAACCAATTAGTCAAAAAAAAAAACCATGATGTGGCCTTCAAAGCAAACATGTTTGTTGCACAAGATGCTTTGAATCATACCCTTATTATGGGTTATGAAGATGCAAACATGGTCAAGAAGAGATGTAAAAACTCGAGTACATGATCTAAATGAAGATGTAAGAATTTCCAAAAATAAGTAAATTTAGTAGATGAATAATCAAATTACCGCATCAATCATTCCAGCAGAAGCACCATTTTATCGGACTTTACGCTCCATTTTCCAACCCTGAGGCAACCATTCAGGCAGATCTGCCCCTTCAATCATCCCTAATTTCAAACTAGTTCCCACAGGACCACTCCTCCGCCACGATTGGGATGAAAAAAAGTATTCACATTTTTGAACAGAATGAGATAATAGAACTCCATGAGGTTCACATCGTGAAATCGACCTAACATCTAAATGAATCAAACGATAATTGACCTAACCTGCATTATGATCCTCCATGGTTTGTTCTAGCACAGTTTCATTACCAATATCTGGGTTCAGATTTGTTGATCCATTAGCATCTGTACTTGAAACATGCGGCTGGTTGTCGATGTAACTCTTTGACGTAGTAGCTCTTGCTTGTGTAGGAGTATTGAAGTTATCTATAGGCTACAAGAGAGATATACATACAAACACATCAATATCATTCAATAGACAAACCTCATATGTAAATTTTGGCCGACGAGAAGTTCTATGGAAGCTCACTTGTACCTCAGCTAGGATTTGCTTTTGGGCTGATTTTCTCCTTCCATGTATCCCTGGTTCCAGAAATAAAAGGACTTCACTTTTCGACCTAAATTGCCGCCCTTTTTTCTGGATCATAGTAAAACTGCACAAATAAAAAAGACACAAGGAGAGATTGAGCCCGACTGAAGATGAACATGAATCGATTTGAGAGAATGGTAATAGCCGTGACATGAAGTTGGTCTCATGGTGAAAAGCTAAGAGGTGCTGTGGTGTTTAGAGAAGAGGCGGAGAAGTTCATCGATGGAGGAGGAGAAGTTTAGGGAGGGAGGCGTTGAAGGGAGAAGTGAAGAAACTTAGGGTTAGGGTGTTTATATCAAAGGGTATTAAACGTAAATAATTGAAACCTTATGGTCAATAAGTAAAATTAATAGGGTTTTAACCGACGGTTCAAGATTAACATTTCAAGCTGATCGGACGGTTCTAGGATTTACATCTTCTACTCATACAGATCGTTAATCTGACGGTTCAAAATTAATATCTTATACTCATACGGATCACCAATCTAACGGTTCAAAATTAATATCTTATACTCATACGGATCACCAATCTAACATATGAATACACTCAATTTTGATCGATCTTACTCAAATTATATCAATTTTTCATCAATTTCACTCGATTTTACTTTGATTTATTGAATTTTATACAATCTCGATCAAACTTATTCATATTTTTTTTTTATCGATCTAACAAATCTAACAATATCAAACTATTATTTCATCAATCTGACTAAAATTAACTCCATTTTTTATTGAACCGACTTGAATACACTTAATTTTGATCGATCTTACTCAAATTTTAATCAATTTCACTTTATTTCACTTAGATTTATTGAATTTTATCCAATTTCGATCAAACTTATTCAGTTTTTTATCGATCTAACAAATCTAACGATATCAAACTATGATTTCATCAATCTCACTAAAATTCACTCAATTTTTTATCGAACTGACTTGAATGCACTCAATTTTGATCGATCTTACTCAAATTATTTTTCATCAATTTCACTCGATTTCACTTAGATTTATTGAATTTTATACAATTTCGATCAGACTTATTCATTTTTTTATCGATCTAACAAATCTAACAATATCAAACTATGATTTCATCAATCTGACTAAAATTCACTCAATTTTTTATCGAACCGACTTGAATACACTCAAGTTTGATCGATCTTACTCAAATTATATCAATTTTTCATCAATTTCACTCGATTTCACTTAATTCAAAAGAGTTTTTTTTTTCTATTTTCTTCAATTTCACTACAGTTTTAACTCACATTTGCCCAATATGGATTTGCGTCTGTCTAATTTCTCCAATTTGACTTATTATCCTCAATTTTAGTCGAATTCATCTAAATTACTTTATCTAACGGTGTTAAAGGGAATGGCCAAGTTTTGGCGCACTGCAAAGTAAATCCAACGGTTGTAAAAAGGCATAAATCCACTGCAGACTAATACAAGCTATTATAAACTCAATCATTTCAAGAAAAAGTGAAACTATCATGTTGGAAGAGAGTGTAACAAAATCTTTATTATCAAACTACGAACCCTAATTCATCATTGAGTTGGGGGAAAGGAGGAAGATAAGTCGGGCCGCCGAAATAATACAAAATTCAAGTACAAAGTAGACCAGTACCGGACAAGCAAAATGGGATGTCTCATGTGTGCAAAAACTAAAGAAGCCTAATTATAAAAAAAAACCTAATTATCGAACCGACTTGAATACACTCAATTTTGATCGATCTAACACAATTTATATCAATTTTTCATCAATTTTACTCGATTTCACTTTGATTTATTGAATTTTTTCCAATCTCGATCAAACTTATTCATTTTGTTATAGATCTAACAAATCTAAAGATATGAAACTATGATTTCATCAATCTCACTAAAATTCACTCAATTTTTTATCGAACCGACTTGAATACACTCAATTTTGATCGATCTAACTCAAATTATATCAATTTTTCATCAATTTTACTCGGTTTCACTTTGATTTAATGAATTTTATTCAATTTCAATCAAACTTATTCATTTTGTTATCGATCTAACAAATCCAAAGATATCAAACTATGATTTCATCAATCTCACTAAAATTCACTCAATTTTTTATCGAACCTACTTGAATACACTCAATTTTGATTGATGTAACTTAAATTATATCAATTTTTCATCAATTTTACTCGATTTCACTTTGATTTATTGAATTTTATTCAATCTCAATCAAACTTATTCATTTTTTTATCGATCTAACAAATCCAACGATATCAAACTATGATTTCATCAATCTCACTAAAATTCACTAATTTTTTTATCGAGCCGACTAGAATACACTCAATTTTGATCGATCTTACTCAAACTATATCAATTTCACTCAATTTCACTCGATTTCATAGTTCGGGGTTTAGGGTTCATGTACACCTTATTATCCTTAGTAACCTCTTCCCCTAACTTGTTAAACTTATCGGACACGCAAAATTGGGTCCTTTTAATTGAACATTTGTTAGGGTTCAACCCCATTCATCAAATCATAATTTATAAACAAATGACAAACTAAGAACCCTAATTACAAAATTTTTTTTTTTTGATGAATCCTAATTTCCAAAATTCGTTAGGTTACGATAGAAATATCAGTTGATGGCATTCGAAATCCAATATTTACCTTTCAAATTTCAGTTTCAGTAAGATGGTAACTAACAAACATAATGGTAACTAACACAAAATTAAAACAAACACAGAATCCGTATGACCATCCAAAAGCAAATCTGGACCATCAAAAGCAAATCTGAATCCGTATGAGGTACCATCACCACCGTTAATTGTTTTTTATCAAAACCCTTCACAAAATTTTCTCTTTCATTTTCAACATTTTTTTTCTCTCTCTCCCAATTTGAGCCGCATCACCACCATCACCAATCTGAGAAAACTAGGGTTACATATTCGACTGTAACAAAACCTCAATCTCCTTGTTTGAATCACTTTCTATTGCTGATGGTAAAGCTAGAGTTAAAGAATTAGAAAGAGAGATTGAGTAGACTTCCAAAAAAATGGCTTCTTCCGCGATGAAATTTCTTGTGTTGTTAGTTGTTTGTGTTCTTCCTGCTATTGTTAGTGGCACTGCTAGACCCGTTAAAACACCTCTTACTGTCTGTGGTAAGGTTTACTGTGATACTTGCATAGCCGGATTCGAAACCACTGTTACCACTTTCATCCCAGGTAATCATTTTGACACTTACATTAGATGATTTAATGGATCTATTCAAGAAAAATAATAATGTAGGGTTTTCTTATATTTTTTCCTTTATCTCTGGTGCACCCATTTAATCATATTTTCTGGTGTTAGAACTTTCAATTAACTTTACTTATTTGAATTTTGTTCAGGCATACACAGTGTTTGTGATATTGCCTCTTCCAGAATTGATGTATAGTTGTATCAGTCCTTCGTGGTCTTCTTCCTCTTAATGTTATGAGTTCTCAACAACAAATTGAAAAATTCAGTAAGTAATTGTTTGTTTTTTCTGTGTATGAACTGTAGATTGTATATTTCTTTAGTGATAATGAAGTCTTGTTCCGTTATTTGCTGATTTTATTGAGTATATTGACTTAACGTAGAGTTATATTCATTTCTGGGGTGCACCTTGATAGGTTAGTAACTATGTTACATCCAGCATTTGTTCTGCTCATTTTGTATAGTCTATAGACTAATATGTTACTCCTGGTATTTGGTTTCGTTTCCTAGCATTTTAAACTTTGTGCTTTTGGATTTTCACAGGATTGAATCTGAAGTTCAGGTAGATTAACCTCACTACTGTTGGTTTCGTTTCCTAGCATTTTGTTTTACTTTGATAGAAATTTCTGGCCAACTAGACATTTCAATCTAATCTGTTTATGTGAAATATTCTTTTGTTTTTATGATTGAATTAAAAAAAATATATCGATTTTTGGCAAAGTGGGTTTTCAATTTGTTGTAATTAGGATTGAGTTTTTCGATTTGGGTGTTTAAACAATAAGGGAAATTCGAGTTTTCTAGAATGGGTTTTATAAATCGAGGTAATTTTCAAAAGGGTTTTGATATTAGGGGTCTGTACATGACTTTTGATTTAAAGAAGATTCGCAACTGCCATGTGATTTTATTAACTGCTGCTTTTTGAAATTGATCTGTAACTGCTTGTGAAAGGAAGACATAGAACTAATTTGGTTTAGAATGTGAACAACAATGAATCTGTAACTGCTTAAGTTATGTTTGTTGTTCATATTCTAACCCAAATACTTATAGTGAATAGAAGTTGTTTGTATGTTGTGCATATTGTCTTATGAGATTTTGGTTTTCTTCTGTTTCTATGTTTCAATCACATGATATGATTATGTACAGGTTCTTTAAGGTCTCACTTTAACAGGGTGTCTTTAAATGGGAACCTATCTAGGGAACTCTGAAAGGGTTATTTAACATGGGAAATATGATCCGGATATACAGTGGTGGATCCTTGTTAGTTTATGAATTGCTTTTACTCATTTTTTGTGTGCAAACAGATTTTTTGGTTTCCAGCAGTACCCAAGAAACTATTGCTCATTGGCTCACTGGGACTGTTATGCTTGTATTTGAGTTTCCTTGTGTTGATTCTTTTTTTTTTATTATTCATGTAATTAGGTACATGAAGTATCTGACCAAGAAATACTTGAAGAAGCACAATGTTAGGGACTGGCTGAGAGTCATTGCATCCAGCAAAGACCGTAATGTCTACGAGTTGCGATACTTCAACATTGCTGAAAATGAAGCCGAGGAGGAGGATTAGTTTGATTTACTTAATCTTTCTGCTAGTTTGTAATATCTTTGGAGAAAGAGAGAAAACATTATACCAGTTTTAGATTTCAGAGTAGTACGTTGAATTGGTGAACACAAGTGACTGCATCTTTTTGCTACCAAAAAGTTTCAAGAATTAATGATCTGGCTTGTTAAAACCTTGCCTTATGTTTCGTTTGTTCTTTGCAAATGCTATATGCATGCTTACTTTCTACCTTTACCTGTTAGTTCGTAACCATGTTTACTTCTTTAATTCTTATTTAATATCTTGTCTTTTAAATAGGATTCTTAATCCCGTTAATTATGGAGGTTAATGAAATCATTTTTAGTACAAAATAAATTAATCCCGTTAATTATGGAGGTTAATGAAATCTTTTTTAGTATCAAATAGCTGTTAGAAAGGACGCTAAATTGTACACTTAAGTCTCATGGTAAGCAATTTTATTGAATATTTCTCAATCTCACCAAATTTTATTCATTATCCATCAATTTGACCAAAAATGGAGTAATTTAAACACAAACATTATTTTCGTTTTTTAAGTCTAAAACACACACATACAATGATCCTTAAATTGTTTATCTGGTCAATAGAAAGCCAAAAATATCTGATCCAACGGATATAAATATAGATTTAGGAAATCATTATTCATTGGAGTTTTTCTCGGGTTATTAATTTTTTTTCTTTCATAAATACATATTCCTCGATATTAAAATATACGAATATTTTATTAATTAAAAAATATATATATTCAAACAAAAATAATCAAAAAAGGGTGTTATAACCAACTATAATCGTACTAAAATTGACGAATACAATTTTTTTCCAATGAGTCACACGGATCACAATCCGTATGACTAGATAGAACTAGATATAAAGCGTTGATGGATTTTGATCACACGGTCTATCTTTCTCCCTCAAGTAATTCATTTTTTAACATGTGGTGGTAGCTTAAACTTAGTTGCTGAGAGAGGTTTGAGCAACCAATTCATTTTTTGTTGCTACGAGTCTGTGCCTCAAAGTGAATAGCTACATCACTTTTTTGGATGTTATAAATTACTTGAAAAACGGATTTAGCAATTAAACATATTTGGTCGTGGCTCAAGCTTAGTTGCTGAGAGAGGTTTGAGCAACCAATATATTTTTTTGTTGCTACGAGTCGGTGCCTCAAAGTGAATAGCTACATGATCAATTTTTAACTGCTATAGATTACTTGAAAAACAGATCTAGCAATTAAACATATTTGGTCGTAGCTCAAATTTAGTTGCTGAGAGAGGTTTGAGCAACCAATTTATTTTTTTGTTGCTACGAGTCGGTGCCTCAAAGTGAGTAGCTACATGATCAATTTTTAGCTGCTATAAATTACTTGAAAAACGGATCTAACAATTAAACATATTTGGTTGTGGCTCAAACTTAGTTGCTGAGGGAGGTTTGAGCAACCAATTTATTTCGTTGTTGCTACGAGTCGGTGCCTCAAAGTAAATAGCTACATGATCACTTTTTAAGTTGCTATAAATTACTTGAACAAAGGATCTAGCGATTAAACACATTTTTTCGTTGCTAAATTATAGTGGACACAGGTTTATAGCCGCTAAAATTTCTGGCAGTTGCAATTTTAGATGCTTAAACTATTAAAGCGACTAATTTTTCGAGCTCTTGCTAAGATTTTAGACGCTTAAGCCCGTTTTTCTTGTAGTGAACGACCGTCATAATTGAGTCGGAAGATATGAGAATCTTGGAGTTAAAGCAGTGAAATAAAAATTCTGTACAAACAGTTTAAAACTTCAAAATAGTACTGTAATTTTTTTCAGTGGATCAGTTTCTAACTACATTTGTAGGCTTGCCGTTTATTTATCAAAGACATACGGCAAACTAATCTTCCACTGAAACCAGCAGTAATAGCCATGTTCTTTCTTCCGAATCAGAATGTTGTGACAATAAGCCAGCCGTAGCCAGAATCTGGTTCACCACAACCCCCCATCCCGCGCCCCCCCCTTCATTTTAGCTACCCAGACCATCCCAACCATAAATTTCATCTTACTATCCATTCTGGAATGCACATTAGCACTGCAACAAAAATTCAACTGGAAGCAAATGCTTTAGCAAACCAATGGTAAGCATGACTTGCATGAACACATTGAGGGAGAAGGTACGAGTACTGCCAATAACCATCCAATATGTTTACACGCATCAAAAAGACTCGAGAAACACAATAATATATGGCCATTTTGAAAGGTCTTCCTCCCAAGTAATTGCTGCAGCAAGATATCAAAATCACAACCACATGCACTCAGCAAACAAAGAAAAACATGATTTGTATGAATCAATGGCACACAACCTTACAACTTATAACTAACTTTTAAAGCAGAGGGTATCCCTCAGATTCAAGAGGCATGATGGTATATCTTAAAATGCACAAGAAACACATGGTAATTTATCAAGACCTTAAACGAGTAACGAGAACTTTAATGACTCCATTGAGGTTTGATCTTTCTGCAAGCAATTTATTTTTTTCTTCGGGATCATCAAACTAGTAACTACCTGTATAAGACCCAAATGTACAAAATAAAGGGAATCAAAAGATTAGTTAACTCAGAGGCTATAAGTGGTGGCTAAGTAGGTAAAACAGCCATCTGAGCACCATATATTACCATGCTGCATCACATTTCTGGTGTGATTTGTAGATGTGGTAAAAATAGGTTTGCTTCAGAATTTGTAAAAATTTAACTTTTAGATTCAAATTCTAATAATTAAATTGGAAACTCAAAACAAAGTTGGTATCAAGATTAAAAAAAGGCACTGAGACTCAGGATTCCACCATTAACCAATTAAAGTGATTCAATCTATTCAATATTCATGCAATTCTTTACGTTTAAAGTGATTCTAATATGTTGCAAAAGTAGATTTTCAAAGTAATAATTGTAAATAGAAAGTATAGAACATCAACAACCCTACGCTAAGCATGCTCTATCAAAAGAAATCACAATTTATTTAATAAAAAATCCTTAAATCAATTTTTAATCAAAGCAAATAATCATAAAAGAAATTGTAAAAATCAATTAAAATAGAAATATAACACTTTTCTTGGAACAATGGCTTCCTTGTCGACTCAGCAAATGGGTTTAGCTCATCATATTGATCACTTGCTCAAAATAATGATTCATGGCTCAAAATGTTTACAAATGATGAAAAGGAGAAAAAATAAAGAAAACAACGAGTTTGCAACGTTTATATGTATTACAGACTCACTGTTACAAAGCAAGGCTGAAGATAAATGTTACACAACTAAAGATATTTGTTGCAAATGGGATAAAGAAACCGTGGCTGAGAGGTTGAAGAAACCGTTGTCGTAGCCTCTGTTCTTCGTGTTCTTCAACAGCAGCAGAGAAAAATTCTCTGAAGTGATTTCTCTTCCTTCTTTTCGTCTCCTCAGCTCTCTCCCCCTTCCCTGATTCCTCCGAACCCTTTATATACACAACAACACCCCAAATTACGCGAGTTAATTCCAAATATCTTCTTTCTTTCTTCTCTACAAAGTCACGAAGATTTTATTCTCCTTTTGTTATTTGTTACACGTAATCGAGTTGTCAACAATCTCTCCAATAGAACATAATAAATAGAGAATATATCCTCCCTAATCTTCCACACTACAGTTCCCATAAATAATACCAGATAATCATAAAAAAACCCGAGAATATTATTCGTCCCCTGTTTTGGCGAGATGCGACGAAATCTTCTCTTGTTCACATAACTAATTAAATTACCAGCCTTGTATGGACACGACAGGATAATCCCAATCCAACTGCACCGAGAAAATCTCTCAAAATGTCTTCCAAAATCAATACATAATATCACGCGTTAAACTGAATTCAAAACTATTTTTTTCTCGCCAAAATTCTGTATTGAGGGTGGGGTGCCCCTATCCAGAATAAGGGTGCTTTTAGCATTGGGATGCCTTTATCAATTTCTTGGGTTCCTTTAACACTTTTTCGAGCTAATTTTTCACAAGAGTTTATTTCTCAAAAATACCTATAGATACATAAAATAACACTATAAGTACAACATAAAGACTAACAATATATTAGTATGAGATCAAATAAGACATACAAATATGTTTATCACTTTACGGAGTAACTGAATCAGACACAGTTTCTTTACATGATGGGCCAGATGAGAAGCTAACGAAGAGGTCCTTTCTCTAGCACCACCTGGAAAGTAATACCGAGAAGGTAAGAATAACTAATTTCAAATCACATATGCAATATGAGCTATTGACTTTTCCTGACCTCTTCCATTGGAGTATCCACAAGGAACTGCATATTCAAAATCTTCATATTAATTCATCAAATTTCTGCATAAGGGGCTCAAGGAGACATAAAATATAAGGAGGAACAGAATATCAAATTCATAGTTTGAACATAAAATCACTTTTTCATCCAATGGTCTACATAACAAGGATTCCATCTGATAACCCTGCCTCTTTGGCAACGTTTCCCTGGGTTACAAGGCGGCGCTAAAAATAAAATAAAATAAAATCTAATTAAAATCTAATTAAGAAAAATCTTTGTCTTTTTTTTCGTTCTTTTAAGCTTTAGCTTTTAACTCCAAGTCTTTAGCTTTAATTCCAAAACTTTGGCTCACTTTCCTTTCGATCCAAAATCCAAAACCTGCAGCAAAAAGAGAAATACCAAAAGAAACGTAAAATAGAACAAAGTAAAAAAAAAAAAATCTAACTAAACTAGTTAACCTAAAAAAAATAATCTAAAAACAATTCTAAAAACAAGTCCGCGTGGGCGGCGCCAAAAATTGATGTAATTTTAAAGTGGTAAATAAAGATTCGTTACTCAGAATTGTGAAGATTGATTTTAAATCTAATTTCTAAAGCTAAAAATATGAAAACTCAAATATTTTTTTAATAAAGTTGAGAGAAGACTAGGCTAGGATTCCACTATTTTCCAATTTTAAAGTGATTAAGTCTAATTATGCAATTCTAACATTTTAATTTGATTCTAAATCATTGCAAAAATAGGTTTTCGAAATAACAACTGTATAGCAAAAGCATGGAACATCTAAAACCTAAGCCAAAGCATGTACCATCTAACGAATCACAATTGTTGACCAAAAATCTTTTAAATCAATTTTTAACCAAGGCAATTAATCATAAATAAATTGCATAAAATAAATTACCACATAATCGTTGGAAATTAGCTTCCTCCGTCGCCTTAGAGATGAAGTTTAGCTTCTCATTGTAATGGCAAAACCCTCAAAATAATCTTTCATTGCTCAAAAAGTGCTTACAATGGTAACAGAAACGCTCACAGGAATTTTGATACGCTTATAAGCGTTACAATGATTAGTTTTGTCTGTTACAGAAGAGATTAAAGAGTATGGCAAAGAAGTATGATTTTCTGTCGCTGTTGGAAAAAGAACGGCTTTTATGACACTATCAACAACAGTTCGTGTCTGCAGTTTGTTCTTCGTGTTCTTCTTCAATGGCAGCAGCAGCAGAAAATTTTCTTCTCCTGTACACTTCTTCCCGAGCTCTGATCTCTCTCTAAGCTTCTCCCAATCGTCTCTCCCCCATCCAGGCTTCCCTACAATTCTATTTATATTATCACAACAAAGCTAGCCTCAAATCTTCTCGAATAACTTCCTTTAATTCTCGGCAGAATCACCGACGAAAAACTTCCAAAAAGAGAAATTTTCTTCCTGATGTTTTTTTCTTTCTTTCATTATCGATTCTATTATGAGAATGATACTTATAATAAACTCTTTCCTAATAGAGCTTGAGAAGATTTCCAAAAAAAACTTGTTTCCAAATCCCGTACAAGGTTTCCTGTTTTTGCTGTTACGTGAAGAAAATAAATTTTTCTTCCCGCCCAAAACGTGCATTCAAAATATTGGGTGCCTTTAACTTGGGTGCCTTAAACCAAAGAGTGGGTGCCTTTATCATTTCTCCAAAAACACTTACAAAGAAAAAAAACCCATAATAAATACAAAATCGAGTACCAACAAAATATATAATTGAGGTTAAATCAGACACAAAAATGTGTCTATCAAATACCCCCAAACTTATTATTTGCTAGTCCTCGAGCAAATCTAATCTAGAAAATAAATCCTAACTCACTTTCGCAGGAATAGCGACTACATTTAGCATATGTAATAAGCCGTTAAACCCCTAGGTGTCCCTAGTGGACGAGTTTTGTCTCGTGAGGGTTTACAAGAGGTATACCCACAAAACCTTTACTCCAGAATTTAGCGACTCGTGAAAAATTAAGGATAGACACTAAACAAGCTATTTAGTTGGCTTACTCAATTCTTCGGCTATGGGAATCATTACCCTATATGAGTCTAATTGCTGTACATGAGTGTTTACTCAAGCATACTAAAATTCATATGTAAGACAACAGAGCTCTACTCAGATAATCGTTTAACCACAACGTTTCAGAATCTATTACAGTTCAATCACATGAAACGATTTAGAAGATGAGCATGGAAAATATGAAGGTTGCAAGTGTTGACAAGTCTGTCTGAAGGTCAATGCCAGGATGAAACCTAATGAATTCGAGATACGCACCCACTGTTCTTAAATCTAATACTATTATCAATTCAACTGGTCTATACTCGAGTTCCCATGGATCATGCATTCCACGCTTGCTTAGGCGACGGAAACAGGGAGAACCCACACAAATTTCTAATAATAATTTTTTTTTTCACTACTATTTTTTTTTTCCTTTTTTTTCATATATATATATATATATATATATATTTTTTTTTCCTTTTTTTTTCATATATATATATATATATATTTTCCATAATAATGGGGCTTGATCTCAAAATACTCTATTTCATCCCGACGCCGATAACAATTTGATGCTGGGCCCCACCAAATCACTTAGAGAAATACAAATTTGCAAAAGTAAAAACAGAAAGTGATATGGTAGTGATAGACTCCGAGATGTGGTGACAACTATCATGTTATTTCTAACACCTGTACTCTGTCCTTTTATGAATAGACCCTTTCACTGGGTACACCAATTCCTATAGAAAAAGAGCTAAGTTTCCATCTACCTAGAATGGTTAGTGTCACCCTGAAGTGTTCACAAGTTTCTAAATTCTAGAGCTTTATTATTTCACTAAAAAGTTTCTCCCTTACCCCCAAAATTAAATCAAACAGTGTCCTCAATGTTTCTAAATATGAATGATTAAGAGCATGAACAAGGAGAAACTGTTATCAATCGAAAAGAGGTAAGGAAAGATATTACCGTATTTCTAGAGCATGGGTTACCTCCCAAGAAGTCCTAAGTTTAAAGTCTTCAGCCAGACTAAGAAAGAATTAGTCACCTCATAAAATCATATAACAATAATCGGAACAATTCTAAATAAAATAAGGTTATCCAAAATGCCAAGAAAATGAACAAACCGAGCACACCCTTATCTAGTTTTCTGTTTAAGGCAACTACTTCTAGTTATGGTTCAGGTTCCATAGAAGGGTCTAGATAAAATATTTTCTTAGGCTGGATTTCTTCGTAGGAAGAATCTACAGGTTGTAAAGTCTGGAATAACTTAACTAAGAACTTAAAAGCATATAATAATAACCTGAATAGTTTTGGATCCTCAAAGTCAATCGGAGTTGACTCACATAATTGACTACCATGAAGGTTGTCATTCTTAAACAAATGTGTCGATTCTAATCTCCTAAGATAATTAGGTTTAGTCTCAAAACTTAATAACTGACACATTTGAAATTCTAACGTTCCCACATATGGACGAAAATATTTTGGTGGGAAAACAAAGTCAATCTTGGTATTACTGCCTAGGTAAACCACATCGACCAGAGGATAGGTTTCTAACAACTGAACTTCTTTATGGACATCAATAGGTTCAGGGAATCTAGCTCGAAGATGATCTTGTAAAATGGTAGAGGTGCATATGTCAAGTCCCAAGTTAGGGACCTTTCTAAGATATAAAGCACATGGAGAATGATAGTCAACCCCAAACTTAAAGTTTTTAGTGTCTCTAAATAGACTCATCACACTTTCCTTATTTTCCAGATCGTCCGGTTCCCGAATTGTCGTTCTTCTTCTAAATGATGATCAACTAGACATTCCTCTAATGTATCTTCTAATAAGGTATTTGGTACTGACTCCTGAACTAATGTTTCTATCATGTTTACCTCCTCCATGCACGTGTCACCTAACTCAGAAGGATGCTTATTAATATGGAAACATTTAGTTCAATAGTCATATTACCAAAAGACAAATTCATAATACCAGTTCGACAGTTAATGATCGCATTAGATGTAGCTAAAAATGGGCGACCTAATATCACAGGTATCTGATTCTCTGGGTCACGGACAGGTTGAGTATCAAGGATAATAAAATCTACTGGATAAATAAACTTATCTACCTCAATAAGAACATCCTCTATGATACCACGGGGAATTTTCACATACCTATCAGCTAATTGCAGTGTTATCTGAGTAGATTTCAACTCACCAAGTCCTAGCTGAAGGTACACATGGTACGAAAGTAAGTTCACACTGGCTCCTAAGTCAAGTAACGCTTTCTCAACACGGTAGTTACCTATTGTGCAAGAAATGGTTGGGGACCCTGGGTCTTTGTACTTAGGAGTTGTAGTATTCTGGAGAATTGAACTCACATGACTAGCTAAAAAGGCTTTCTTTGTTACACTAAGCTTTCGTTTTCGCGTACAAATATCCTTAAGAAACTTGGAATAAGCAGGAATCTTCCTAATTGCATCTAATAGCGAAAGGTTTATCGTGACTTTCCTAAAAACCTTCAGTATATCATTAAAGTTGTATTCCTCCCTAGTTGGTATTATAAGTTGTGGGAATGGGGATTTTGGCACAAAACCGGGTTCAGCCGGAACCACATTAGACTTTTTAGAGACTTTATCAGTCTCTTCAACTATAGGCTCGGAAGGGTGAACTACAGCATGTTCATCATTGGGCGAGGTTACCTCATTGTCTACTACTCTACCACTCCTAAGGATTTTAATTGAATTCACATGGTTAGTAGATAACGCATGAACTCCTCTAGGGTTGGGTTGTGGTTGACTAGGGAACTTGCCTTTTTCTCTTAAAAACTCATTCAACTGACTAAACTGGTTTCTTAAATCATGGATAGCCTGTGAGTTATCTTGCACTATCTTCTTATTGTCTGCTAAATCTTGGTTGATTTTTTTCTCAAACTCAGCAGAGTTATATGTTAGGAGAGCGAGAGACTCTTCTAAACTCATGATTCTTTTGTCTAAAGAGTTCTGAAATTGTGCCGGTCCAGAAGAATTCTTAGTATAACCAAAACCTGGTGGACCCTGAGGGTTACTAGACTGACCTTGATTCTGGTCCTTAGACCAAGAAAAATTTGGATGGTTTCTCCAACCAGGGTTATAGCTTTCTGAATATGGATCAAACTTCTGACGCTTATCATATCTAGTGCTATTATAAAGAGCATGGGCTTGCTCTTCAACAGTCTGTCCTTCCCAAAATGGCTTGGGCTCTATTCCTCGACTAGATTGACTTAATTATAAGTCTTCTAACCTTTTCACTATAAAGGCATATTTGGCATCTGATTCAAGACTTTCATCTACCCTATTGACATTACCTCTACTCAGAAGAGTTTTTCTAGGGGGTTCCTTACTACATTCCCATTGATGGGTCTTATCAGCAATCTCATGCAAAAATTTCATCGCCTCAGTAACATCTTTACTATCAAAACTTCTTGTACACAATGACTCAACTATGATGGTTGTTGGATAATCTAGCCCTTCATAAAGGATTTGGACCAGTCTTTGGTCTTCTAAACCATGTTGGGGACATTGTGTTATTAATTCATTGAACATTTCCACATAGGTGTACAAAGACTCTCCTTCGTGTTGCCCAAATGTGGAAATATCTTGCCTAAGTTTTGATATCTTGTGCCTAGGGAAAAATTTATCTAAAAAGGCAGCAGTAAGTTGTTCATATGTCTCGATGGATTCAGATGGCAAACTATATAACCAAGATTTGGCCTTGTCTCTCAGGGAAAAGGGAAATAACCTAAGTTTCAAAGCTTTATCAGACATGTTGTGAATTTTTAGGGTACTACATATTTCTTCAAAATCCCTAATGTGAAAGTAAGGGTTTTCATATTCTTTCCCTAAGAAGAGTGGGAGCATCTGTATGGTCCCAGGTTTCAACTCATAGTTGGCTTGAGTTTCAGCCAACTTGATACATGATGGACGAGCAGTCCTAGTAGGATTCAACAAAGATTTCAAGGTTGTCATTTCTGACACAACTGAAAAATTAGGAATAACTTCCTAACTAAGAGACAAATTCTCAAAACTAAAGTTTCCCAAGGTAGGGATCTCAAAAGAAGGGTTTCCTAAATTCTCACTTTCAGCGACAAAGTTTCTATTCTCGTCGCTGATCAAACGGCCAATAGAATCTCTTCTCCAGGCACGCTCAATGGGCATGCAATAACTCCTAATCAGAAGGGAATTCGAAACAAACACAAAGCAAGGTCGACTCAACCAAATCAAACTTATTGATTCTAGCAAACAAAAAGCATGATGGCTCCAATTAGATTGTTTTCTAGACCAGCTTCTATTCTTTCAAAAGACAACTAGTTACAGTTTTAGCAAACCTCTTAGGACGATCCGAATTAGATTAAGTCGAAGAGAAACAGGATAAGCTCTAAGGAGCTTTGATAACCCTGCCTCTTTGGCAACGTTTCCCTGGGTTACAAGGTGGCGCTAAAAATAAAATAAAATAAAATCTAATTAAAATCTAATTAAGAAAAATCTTCGTCTTCTTTTCGTTCTTTTAAGCTTTAGCTTTTAACTCCAAGTCTTTATTTTTAATTCCAAATCTTTAACTTTAATTCCAAAACTTTGGCTCACTTTCCTTTCGATCCAAAATCCAAAACCTGCAGCAAAAAGAGAAATACCAAAAGAAACGTAAAATAGAACAAAGTAAAAAAAAAAAAAATCTAACTAAACTAGTTAACCTAAAAAAAATAATCTAAAAACAATTCTAAAAACAAGTCCGCGTGGGCGGCGCCAAAAATTGATGTAATTTTAAAGTGGTAAATAAAGATTCGTTACTCAGAATTGTGAAGATTGAGTTTAAATCTAAATATGAAAACTCAAATATTTTTTTAATAAAGTTGAGAGAAGACTGAGGCTAGGATTCCACTATTTTCCAATTTTAAAGTGATTAAGTCTAATTATGCAATTCTAACATTTTAATTTGATTCTAAATCATTGCAAAGATAGGTTTTCGAAATAACAATTGTATAGCCAAAGCATGGAACATCTAAAACCTAAGCCAAAGCATGTACCATCTAACGGAATCACAATTGTTGACCAAAAATCTTTTAAATCAATTTTTAACCAAGGCAATTAATCATAAATAAATTGCATAAAATAAATTACCACATAATCGTTGGAAATTAGCTTCCTCCGTCGCCTCAGAGATGAAGTTTAGCTTCTCATTGTAATGGCAAAACCCTCAAAATAATCTTTCACTGCTCAAAAAGTACTTACAATGGTAACAGAAACGCTCACAGGAATTTTGATACGCTTATAAGCGTTACAATGAGTAGTTCTGTCCGTTACAGAAGAGATTAAAGAGTATGGCAAATAAGTACGGTTTTCTGTCGTTGTTGGAAAAAGAACGGCTTTTATGACACTATCAACAACAGTTCGTGTCTGCAGTTTGTTCTTCGTGTTCTTCTTCAATGGCAGCATCAACAGAAATTTTTCTTCTCCTGTACACTTCTTCCCGAGCTCTGATCCCTCTCTAAGCTTCTCCCAACCGTCTCTCCCCCATCCAGGCTTCCCTACAATTCTATTTATACTATCACAACAAAGCTAGCCTCAAATCTTCTCGAATAACTTCCTTTAATTCTCGGCAGAATCACCGATGAAAAACTTCCAAAAAGAGAAATTTTCTTCCTGATTTTTTTTTCTTTCTGTCATTATCAATTCTATTATGAGAATGATACTTATAATAAACTCTTTCCTAATAGAGCTTGAGAAGATTTCCAAAAAAAACTTGTTTCCAAATCCCGTACAAGGTTTCCTATTTTTGCTGTTACGCGAAGAAAAGAAATTTTTTCCCGCCCAAAACGTGCATTCAAAATGTTGGGTGCCTTTAACTTGGGTGCCTTAATCCAAAGAGTGGGTGCCTTTATCGTTTCTCCAAAAACACCTACAAAGAAAAAAAAACATAATAAATACAAAATCGAGTACCAACAAAATATATAATTGAGGTTAAATCAGACACAAAAATGTGTCTATCAACCTTCCCTCATCTGTTGTTATTATTGTGACACGTGTAATATTTGAAGGTTAGACCTCTTACACGTTTCTAGGTAATAAGACCACACGTAGAATCGAAGTTAATATGGTCAAGCTCATCTTCTTCTCATTTTTCTCTTTCTCTATTACCAGCAGAAAAACCCTAACCAGTGCAGCACCATAGGCGATTTGTTTTTCCCTTTCTTCAAATCATTAGATCGAGTCACTAACTTATCATGTTAAGTTGTGTGATTATAAAGAGAGTTCATGAAAGAAGAAAGAGGCGAGTTTGATGGTGATTAAAAGAAGAAGAAGTAGTTGAAAAATTACTAACTCAGAGCTATACGCACTATAAACAAGTAAGTAAATTAAAACCCACATCTTCTATTTCCCCAAATTAAATTATTAACTCTGTTATTTTGATTATGAATGAAAAAGAATTTCTAGGGTTTCAAAAAATTGGTTTTTTTTTTGTTTTGTACATAAATTAGGGTTTCTGGATGAAATTGAATGTAGTATGGACATGCATAGGTAATTTCGATTGATTAATTTGATGTAATTATGGTTAGTTTATGATTTTCTGAGATTTGCCATTTTTTCTGAAATTAGGGTTTATTCAAGATAAAGGAACGAAGAAGAAAGGGATCAAGTAATGAATCATGATAAAAAGTAAGAGTTTTAAAACCCATTTCTGGTTTCTCTTGTTTTGATGAAATTTTTATTTGAATCTGTGATGTTATGCATGCTTGGGTTTATTTGAATCTGTGGTGTTGTGCTTGTGTTTACGTGAATCTGATATTAAAATTAACATGATTAAAAAGGGTAATTAGGGTTTCTAATCTGGGGAAAATTCTAAATTAGGGTTGTTTTGTATATAAATTAGGGTAATCACATGATTAACAAGTGTAATTACGGTTTCATTCTTGGATTAAGCATGTTTGTTATATTTTTATGATATGGTTTCTGATTTTTGTCATGTTTTTATGCTACTAGGGTTTTGAAAAGGAAATTTTGTTTAAGTGTTGTGAATGGAAGGCATGAGGGTGGAAAACTTTATTGTGATGATGTTGTTGGTCAAGATATTTGTTTTGATAAGTTTAAAGAAGTGGTAAGGATGAGGTTGAGGGAAATTGGTGTTGTACTACCATCAATAATTTTATGGGATAATTATGAAATTAAATGTGAATTAGACTTTTTTGATATGTAGGGAAATGCTGTAAAAGATGAGGTTGGGTATATTTTACTAAGACTTTTTATTTTAGGTTGTAGTCAAACTCTTAGTTGTTCAGAAATCAGTGGAGTTTCTACACCAAAGAAAAAACAGTTTGTAAACAAAAGGTGATAGTTAGGAAGAGTCCAAGATTAGAAGAAAAGGCAAGAAGAAAGAAAAGTCTAGCTTTTGATGGAGATAGTGAGATTTTCAGTACCCAATCTATTGTTGCTGATAATCAAGAAGCCAACAGTAAAGGAAAGAAAAATGTTAGTGTTCAACTTAACTTGGATGATGATGAAGAATTTTTGAGACAAGCATCTACACAAGCTAGTATTGTTGAAGATGTTTATATTGAGGATGTACAAGTGAACCTATCAAATGAAGCTTTGGATGAATTTCATCCAGATGATGATCCAAATTTTCAATATGTAGAAAGTGAAGATGAATGTGATAGAAAAAGTTATGCAGAATGGCTTAGATGGCATCTTGGAAAGGAATATGTCCAAGGTGGTAAGTTTATACTTTCTCTTTTCATTTATTCATAAATTTTTTGATCCTAATGCTAACAGATTGTCCTTTTGGTTTGCAGATGATGATGGGCCTACAGATAAGAGTAGGCCTGTAGATGATGATGATCCTGCAGATAAGAGTGGGTCTGCATATAAAGATGGGTCTGCAGATAATGTTGGGCCTGCAGATAAAGATGGGCATGCAGATAATGAGCCTAAAGGTAAGAGAGGTCCAATAAATATGGTGGCATGGCAGAAACAATTTGGTCAATATGTAAAGGACCCATAAGATTTGACAATGGAGAATGAAGATATTCCTGAAGCTTCCCCTGGTGAATTTTGTAAAGGAATGTCATTTGAAGATAAAAATGCTTTCTTAAGGCATTTAAGGGAGTATGTAGTGTTGGAGCATAGTGTGTATAAGTTGAGGAAGTCTGAGCCTTTTAGAGTATATGCTGAGTGCAAGAACAAGCCAAGTGAAGGTTATATGTGGGAAGTTTGTGCAAGGCAAGTACTTGGTGAGGCTACTTTCACAGTCAGGAAATGCAACTTGGAGCACACATGTACTGGTAGTGGAGACCCAAATAAAAATCCAAAGTGCATCTCTAGATTTATAGTTGACCATTTGAAGAAGAAATTCAAACCTTGTGATGGGATTCCAAAGCCTAAGCAAATACAAGACTACTTAGTTTGGAGTGACCTAAATATAGAAATCCATTATTGGGTTGCTTGTGAGGCAAGGGTATGTAGTTCACTTTTATTGATTTCTTTGATAAGTTTGTTTTCCTTTTTCTTTTAATTATTTCTAACTATTTTCTATCTTTGCTTGGAGGTGCATCTGCTTCAAGACCAAAATGGAAGTTATGAACACTTATACTTAATTGTTCCTAGTCTTTTCAAGTGGTTACAGAGTTAAATCCATGGAGCATTGCCAACTTCACTTACACCACAAATGAAAAAGGCAATATATTTGTCAGTGTCACAATATCCTTCCATGCTCAAACACAAGGCTTTAATGAAGGTTGTAGACCCGTTATAGGGTTGGATGGTTGTCATTTGACTGGAAAATTTGGTGGTGTGTTACTTGCAGCCACTGCTTTGGATGGTGAAAATTGTCTTTTACCACTAGCAATTTGCATTTGTAGGAATGAGAGTGAGGAAAACTGGTACAATTTTCTGAAAGATTTGAATCCTAAGATTATAAGTAGACATGGATTGACATTTGATAGACAAAAGGGACTTCTAGAATCTATTGTAGAATTGTTCCTAGAAGCAAATCAAAGATACTGCTC
The DNA here is from genome assembly GCA_023531435.1 of Papaver californicum. Lineage (NCBI taxonomy): Eukaryota > Viridiplantae > Streptophyta > Magnoliopsida > Ranunculales > Papaveraceae > Papaver > Papaver californicum. The sequence goes on along the minus strand of JAJJMC010012048.1, from coordinate 3,592,115 downwards.
TAGGTAATGGCTTCAAATCATTCTTAAATACTTTTCATATCTTTATCTCCTGACCTAATATTTTCTTTTCTTTGATATTCTAGGCACTTAAATAAAAAAATTTTGACCAAGGGATTCAAGGGTCCAAAGCTAACAAGTCTAGCATGGAATGCTGCCAAGGCCCACAAAACGTCTCATTGGAAGATTATTTTTAATGTGTGATACTTATGAAGTTTTGTTTGTATTATGATGTGTTTTGTTTCAACTAATCTCTATTACTTAATGTTTAGGTGCATATGGATGCTTTAAAAGAGGCAGATATTGCTGTATACAACTACCTAGACAAAATAGACCCACAATCCTTGGCAAGATCTTAGTTCCCACATGATTCTGCATGTGAGCATATTAACAACAATTTTTGTGAGTCCTTTAATACAATGTGCTGCAACATTAGAGACAAGCCTGTGACTAAGATGATCACAATGTACTGTCAGTTGGTCATGGGCCTGTATGCTAAGAGAACTGCACCTGCTGCAACATGGAAGGATAGTGATCTAGTTCTTGCAGCACTTACTCTAATTAATAAGATGAAGGATTTCATAGGGAAGTATCAATCTAAACCTGCACAAATGATGAAAATGTACGAGGTTACTAATATAACATCAAAGAAAGTTTTCACAGTTGATATTGTATCCAAAACTTTCACTTGTGTCCAGTGGCAGCTGAGGGAATTCCCATGTCAGCATGTAGTGTGTGCACTGGTCAAACTTAGACCAAACTGGGCCCTGTAAGTACTATTGTGTTGTTGAGTTTTTATTTGACATAAATGTTTTTGATTTTGTGAAATAAATGTTTTGTTTAATATTTGCAGGTATTGTAGTAAATACTACACTGTGGAGTATTACAAGACCACATATTCATTCTCAATAACTCAATTAAGTGACAGTACACAGGACTTCCCAAAGGTATACTTTTAAATTGAAACATTTGTTTTAAGAATCTTTTAGTAAAGAATATTTTTTCCTTTTATTATTTTAACCTTAGGTTTTGTTTTTACATCTATATAAGGAATACAAACCTTTTATCATTCATCTATCTTTCTTATCCTCTAACTTTCTTTTTCTTCAACAGCCACAAGTTGATATCATCCAATCAGATCTTATGAGAGATCCAAGTAGACCTTGTGTGAATAGAAAGAGGTCTTGGACAGAGAATGACAAACAAAAAAAGCCTAGACATTATAACAGATGTGGTGGATTTAATCACAACAAATCTACTTGTTAAGGTGGAGATGTTGGATCTAACCCTAAGAATAAAGGAGCAAGAACAGAATGTCAGGTTGATGGTGAGTCATTTGTTGAGAAAGATGCAGTTCCAAAGAGGATTAGGAAGAGATATGCAGCATCTACTTCAACTGTAGCTACAACTTCCTCTTCAAAAAGGACTGCAGCCACTACTTATTCTTCTGCAGCTGCTGGGACAAAGAAGAAAGCAAAGAGTGGAACTTTTAGAAATATCAATGTGAAACAAAATTTCACTGTAGGTTCAGGTTCAGGTTCACATGTGAAAGTTAATTTTAAAGAATCATTCAACACTGCAGAGCCCTCTTCCAAAAGGCAAATAAAGACCAAGGTTCCATATGATGTTTATTTTTTTTTTATTGTTTCTCTTCTTGGATTGTGCTGTTTTCTGTTTGAACATGTGGTGGTCTTTTAGACTATGGTAGTGATGTTAATTGTGTCTCTTTTTAGAGAGAAAACTTGCAGTGGGTATTACTTTATGTTCAGAACTTAAATTGCCTGATTTTTTTTCTTCAACTTTTCAAACTTAAAAAGTTACATATGAAAGTCATAGAATATATACAATAAGATGTTCATAATTGCATCTTTCTTTCATCCTCAGCCGTTCATCACGTTCCTTGTGACACGTGGCATACTCTGGTGGACAGGACAAAATGATAATATTTTAAAAATCCAGGAAAAATTGGTAATTACACGTCTCACATCACAAGCCGTTCATTCTTTGATGCTGACACGCGGCGAAATCCTATTCAAGGACACAGAGTCATTTCTTGAAAATTTGTGGGTATATGGTAATAATACCATTTTCCATCTATAGTCGTCCACCAAGTAACCTACGCCACGCAGCATAATCCTGAAGAAAAGGTAATCTCGTCTTAAGTCCCGCATATGTGAATGTGCATGTATGCCTAGTTTGACTACTTAATGCTATTTGGATGAAAAACTAGACAGTAGGGTATTTTCCTATAAAAAAA
>JAJJMC010012048.1:3491940-3589461 GCA_023531435.1 Papaver californicum | reverse complement strand
AATTTATCGATATAATAATATCTCGCTAAATTAATAAAATATCCCGGTCCCAACATTATTAATTTATAGAGGTTTTACTATATGGTTTCATATTATGTACTTCTTTGATTTCTGTACTATAGTTAAATATGTTTTCTGTACTAAAATTTAAAAGATCGGGAATTGGACCTTGGAAGCCTTACATAAATAGCGGTAAAAGAAGCATTTGTAGTCCGATCAAGGTTGAATAACGACCCCAAATCCGTTGGTAAACTTGTTCTCAAGTCACATGTTTTGGGGTCTTTTGGCTGGTAGTGGTAATATCATATGTCGGTAACACTTTACTCTTCATATTATTACAATGTTTGGGATATATATTTTTGTAGTTTGTTTGATTTCCCTTACAATTTTGTCATTTTGAAAATTAAAATATACTGCTAAGTTTTTTTTTTTCACATAAATGATTTAAGTAGTGCTTGAAAAAGGCTTTCGTTGTACGTGGGTTAGATGAGGGAGATGACATAGTGTTTTATCCAGTCGAAGAAACAATTAATAAGGTGATTATTACCCCGTTCTTTCATGATGATTATTACTCAATCCTGTCATGATCGGTGAGAATTGAAATGTGCCATTGAAAGCGTTTTTCCATCCGCCACTTAAACCAGTTATGTGAGAAAAACATTAGCAGTGTACAAAAAATAAATAACTTTATCATCTGGTAGTTTAGTAGAAGGACAAACTTGTAAGGGAATAGAGTTGTTGTCTACAAAAAAGTAAATTACAAACATATGTCTCAAAAATCATAAAACATATAGGAAATAGTAAAATGTTACCGACCGATAAAAACAATGAAATCACCATCCAAAAGACTCTAACAACATGTGAATTGAGCATAAGTATAAATAAATTGCTTAAACTAAACAGACACGAGCAGGTTACACATCACCAAAATATTGTTACTCTGGACAATCATCTCCATGATAAGTTTATGTTAACTCCAGCTCCATGTTGGGAGTTTATATGTTTTCGCGAATTGCATTAAAAATATTAGACTGTTTTTAGAGTTTTGTCATTTTATATTGAGTTCGCGAATGTTTATAGAATATAAATAAGGATACAAGAGCTACAGGTCATTCATTTCGAGCCTTTCTTATATCTATTAATTACTTTTGCCTAGTTTTGGACAGTTGTAACATCTCAGTTTGCGCACTTGGAACTCTGTAGGTTTGAGGTTCATAAAAAACACAATACTTTGGATAATTCTGATACGACTGCATGTGCTATCGGTTCAGGTGTGGCTTTTGGTTTGTTTGGCAAGATATTATATTTTGGAATGTAATTTATTGTTTTTGTATATGTGGTTGAAGAGGTTTATACATTTTACAACTTGTATGCAAGGCATTGTCATTACATTCACCCAGTGTTTCAGAATGCGGTGATGAAAACTGCTAGAAAAGGATGTTTCCACTAGGGGTGCACATGGTACGGTTCGGTTCAGTTTTTGACCCAGACATAACCGAAACCGAAAGTCTCGATTTTTCATTTTTGAAAACCGATGATTACCATTAAGAAATTCGGTTCGGTTCGGTTTTGAACCGACTCGGTTTCGGTTTTGAACCGGCCGGTTTTGGTAAACCGAAAATTTCCAAATATTGTGTGTGCTGCTTTACCACAAACACAACAAACATGAAATTAAGCTATCAAACAACACTATCTTAAAACTTGTGAGTGGTAAATTTCAAGTGATGCCAAATTATGTAGAAAACAACAGTGATACAATACCCTATAACATTTTAAGCCCACACCAAGTTTTAATCTCCATTAAAATATAATAGACTCAAAGCATATTGCATCCTTGTTTTCCTTTTAAGGAGCAACAAAAATAGTGGAGGACAACAAAATTACCTATTTATTCCTAGAAAATAAAAATCAATAACCTAGATAGCTTCGCGAGAAAGCAAATTGAATAGTCTAAACCTCTTTTGAGATGAATACACCTCATGTTGAATCAGCTATAACTGCAATCATCCAATATACATATCATTAGCATCTATGTACCCATTTACCCTGAACTTGCAAGCCTACAAAGCACAATGTTATATCTTTGGCTAATTTAAAGAAAAACATCGGATACATACATTAAAAAATAGTAAATGGAAGTATGAAAAGATGGACGAAGTAGATACAACCAAAAAGTTCTTCCAGGGCAGAGCTTCCACTAGTGATATTAATGAACTGCTTCCCTTGTTAACAACAAAAATCTCAACGGTTCAAATATTTTAACCAATTTCAATAAAATTTCACTCAAAAGGATTTCAACAAACAACAATCTAATAAAATTAAAGAGGGTCTTACTTTAAGCAAGGCGTCACTTCCAATAATGCAACTGAAATTCTGAGTAACACAACAAAGATCGAATCCATATTCTAAAATGAACAAAACGAAAGGTAACTCATACAATCAACGAATCCAGCATCCCAACAACAAAACCCTAACTCTTTATACAACAATAACAATAATTATACTTTGGAAAAATTATGAATTAAACCGAAAAATTCAACTCAAGAATCATTACCACAGTTGAATCTGAACCGAAAATAAAATCAATAAGTATCAAGCCATAATTTGATATAGCATAATAAAACTCAAAAATTCCCAAACAACAAAAACTTTGAAAAGAAAAAATATAAACCCTTAAATTGAAACAACAAACAAGAAGAAGATAAGAAACCCAGGTTTTAAATCATAAAGAAAACCCTATTAAAACACCAAAGATTGAAACCATAATATACAGATCTGAAATTACTTTATTACATAAGAAAAAGATAGTCGAGTTAATTGTTAAGGTGAGGTGAGGCTTAAATTAGGGTTCGAACTGAGAAAGAAGTGAGGCTGTGAGAGAGAATTGATAGAAGAAGAGGCAGATCGATCGATAGAGATATGTTTTGGGGGTTTTGTTTTTAGAAACTTACAGAAACAATTTTCCACCGCAGTCTTAATTAAAATGGGATTATAACTTAAACTTGATAGGAAAGAAGAAGAAGAAGATGATGATGATCGAAATTCGTGTGCAGCGTGTGCTCCCCTGCGACTCAGGCTCTGCCTCTGCACAGAGAAAAGAAAATCACGAAGGAAATAAAATGAGGGAGGAGGATGAAGACATTAGGTTAAGTTAGGGTAGAAATAAAATCGACGACCTGTATTAATCAGATCCTATCATCCTACGGTCGTTAATAATTGGTTTAAACCGATGGTTTCGGTTCGGTTTTAGGAGTGAACCAAAACTGAACCGGGGTTAACCGGTTTTCTTTAATCTAAAACCGTTGATTACCATTAGATTTTTGGTTCGGTTCAGTTCGGTATATTTTCAGTTCGGTTCGGTTTCGTCGGTTTACCAGTTTTTTGTGCATCCCTAGTTTCCACAAAATCAAAAAAAGGTGAGGTTCCTTTTTTGTTTTTCTACGATTAGATGGGTATTTTGCATTTGGTCTTTAGGTTAATTCTATGTTTGAGAAGATAAATTCAATTGTGTTAGGTAACTTAAGTTGACCCTAGCCAATCGGGATTCGAATCTTATGATAGTAAAGATGTAAGTACAAGTTCTGAACAGTGGTAAATATAGTTATGTGCATATGCGCTCTTGGATCTGTTATATGGTTTCTCGTCACCTAATTAGGATTAAGTATTCTTGGCAATAAATGTCTCTGAATTAGTGAATTTGTTTGAAAAAACCATTTCATAATCTGTGAACATTTAAGTAAATCCTTGTTTAGTAACTTTATAGTGTTGCTACTAAAAATGTATTTCGATTTTAGTTCCATGTATTGGCCTAGCCCAATAGTTCTACAACCCTGAGATGTCATAACTATTAATTCCAAGTTATTTGGTGATGGTTCTTAGAATTGCTATGTTTATTTCAGGCGGTAAACCATATCCGCAGGTTGGACGCATACAACCTTTATTCTCATTATCCCTAATTTTCATTATTGTTTGGTATGCCTTTGAAGTTCAATTGTTAGTTGTTCCACTCATTATAATTGAGCACACAAGATGAAATCTTATACTTTATAAATTTTTGCATATATGATGAAATGCCACATTTGTAATATTCTTGGGCTGACATTTGAAAATTTTAAAAGGTTGAGTGGAGAGATCCATGTTGAACCAGCGAACTTTACCCTCACAACTCCCAACAATTACATTGTCACCAGATGGATGAATGATGAAACTGGATGAACAATATATTCGAATGAAGGGTTGTATAATTTGTTGTATGATTCCTCGTGGCCTGGTAGCTTCGCTTTTGTTTGAGGAATATAACGCAAACCCTGTCTATCCTTGTTCATAGAGCTGGAATCATCTCCCCACAAATCATGATAGAAGAGTTTCTCTTCCTTTGGTGGTTCAATTCACATGTTTTGGGGGCTTTTGGCTGGTAATATCATCTTTCGGTAACGCTTTACTATTCATATTATTATAATATTTGGGATATAAGTTTATGTTTGTAGTTTATTTTTTATTTTTGCAAACAACAACTTTCCTTGTAATTTTGTCGTTCTGAAAAACTTTTAAAAATATAAATTATTATTTTTTATTTCAATGGATAAAGTATGGAAAAAAAATACATTGCTAAATACCGTTTCTCACATATATGGTTTAGTGGGGGGCTGAAAATGGCTTTTATTGCATACGGGTTAGACGGGTGAAATGATGTAGTGTTCTATCCAGTTATAAGGTGATTACTACTCAGTTACGGCATGATTGTTACAGTGAGAATTGATATCTGCTATTGAAAGCCTTTTCCAACCTCTACTTAAACCCGTTATGTGAGAAAGACATTAAAATGAATTTTTTTCCATATTTTTTCAACAAAGTAAAGGAAAAAATTTGATTTTTTGGAAGTTTCACAGAGCGACAAAATTGCAAGGGAACAAAGTAGTTGTTTGCAAAAAGAAAAAAAAAATCAAATTGCAAACATATGTCTCAAAAATTGTAAAACGAAAATGTTACGGACAGACAAAAAACAATAAAATTACCAGCCAAAAGACCCTACTAAGAATATGCTACTTGAACATAATTTACTGTGCGCAGGTTACGCATCACCAAAATCTTATTAGTCTGTATGGTCAACTTCGTGGTAAGAAAACATATGAACTCCAAACCATGCCTTCAGCTTGTCTTCTTTTTCATGGATTTGTAGGATTCCTTTTTTTAGATCTTAACGTTCTACACTTTTTTTTTCCTTGTATGGATTCTCATTGATTGTCTTTTTTTCTTCTTCCCAGGATACTAGGATCGCTAGCTCTCTTGCTCGTCGCACGCTTGATCACCACTGACTTCCAAAGGTAATCAATTTGAATCTCAAGCTACTAACACATATGGTGCTGTTAAATTTGTCAAGCTAATTTAAATAACTAGTCATTTGTTTGCACCCTTTATGGTAAAGATGTAAGTGCAAATTATGAACTATGATAAATATATTTATCTACATATGTGCTCTTGGATATGTCATATGGTTGCTTGTCACCTAATTAGGATGAAGTTTTATTGGCAATAAATATCTCTGAATTTATTTGAAAAACCCATTTCATCATCTTTGAAAATTTAAGTAAATCCTTGTTTCAGAGTGCTTTATAGTCCTATTAAAAAGTATTATAGTTTCATGTACTGGGCTAGCCCAATAGTTCTACAACCCCTGGGATGTCGTGTATATATATTAATTCCTAGTTATTTGGGGATGGTCCTTAGAATTGCTATGTTCATTTTAGGAAGTAGACCATCTTCACAGGTTTTTTTTTTGGAAAGGAGAGGGGTTAAGGAGACCCCAACCAGCAAGACCAAAGAACAAAGAAAAGAAAAAGAAAAAAGAAAAACCATACAGAGTAAGGACTCAACTACAGTGGTCAACCAGTAGACCCTGCGCTGTTGATAAATTTACGAAAGTAAACTTTCCCAGCGGCATCTTCAGACACTATTTTCTTTAAGTCTTCGGCAAAAGAACATGGATCAAAAACCACAAAATCTACATTTGGCTACAGGCTAGCAAGCAGGTCGGCTGCTCTATTAGCTTCTCTAAATGTATGCTGGATAGAACAAGTTAAGAGCTTGGTCATAAGACGTTTAATCGACTCCCAAACATGATGACAGTACCACAGGGCCTTGGCTGACTCATTCAAGAGGAGATTGGTGACATTCATTGAGTCTGTTCTGATAGAGACTCTAGGATAGTTTTTGTTAACAACAAGCTTGAGCCTAGCTTCCACACCTTGGAGTTCATGAAGAGTTATATCCAAAGGTCTTGTGCTCCCAGCAACTGCGTCCAATGGTTCTCTATTCTCGCCTCTGATTATATCCCCAAACCCAGCAGTAGCATCTGTAAGAGAGCCATCAGTGTTAATAGCTACCTCCCCAGTATCAGGCTTGATCCAGGTGCAAGCTAGATGCCTAGTGACAGTGAAACTTGAATTTAAGTTCCACATGGAAGACAAGGCTTTGTTTTCATTGTTATCAGGCATATTGCAAGAGCCGGAGGCCATCTTGAGTTTAACTTCCTCCAAAATTCTATAGAAAGTATGATCAGGAAAAAAATACTTTTGGGTGAAGATTCTTTTGTTTCCCTCACACCATATGTGGTAGATGAAAGCATTGAAGCAAAGCTTCTTGGTGGTGCCTACTACCTTTATACCTTTCAGGTGTAGAACATACCACTTTATCTTCTCTTCCCAATCTGAATGACCAATACCTATTAACCCCATCAGACTCAGCAGCCTGTTCCAGATGGTGGTGGCATAGTAATAGTTGAATAACAGGTGGAAGTCATCCTCCATCATGAGGTTACACATTACGCATATATGATCTACATCCATGCCCCAAGATAATAGCTTGTATCTGGTCTTCAGACCTATGTGAAGAGCAAGCCAAACAACAAAGTAGTGCCTCGGAATACATTTGAGGATCCAAACCAGTTGATGCCAATCAGTATAGTTTCTATGGTTTCTGAGGGCATTGTAAGTGTCCTTGAGGGTATACTCACCAGAAGAACCCGATGTCCATACAATTCTGTCTTCTATATGAGGGTCATTTCTCAGGTTAATGATGTCCAGAGAGGTGTTTCCTAGAGCAGTGGATAGGTTAGGAGAGAACATCCAATCACCATTAACTAGACAATTATTAACCTTTGCCTCAACATGGTAGAAAGTATCATAAGACATCTGAGGAGGAAAAAAGATGAGAAGGTTACCTTGAGGGAGCCATTTGTCTTTCCAGAGCTTAGTACTTTCCCCATTACCAATCATATGGAGAATAAACTTGGCAGCCTTATCTCTGTGCTGTAGAATGCGTCTCCAGCACCACGAGCAATCTGCAGGCGCCTTAAGATGCCAGAAGTCTTTGTTCTTTATGAGATTTTTGTTGACCCACTTAACCCATAAGGTGTCGTTCTTGCTAGCTATGTCCCAGATGTGAAGAAGATTGGCTGTTGAGTTTGTAGTCTCAAGGCAACGGATACCCAGACCTCCTTCCTTATAGGGATGGCCGATTGTGTACTACTTGACTGCTGGATGTTTGTGACTTAGGTCAATTCCTTCCCACAAAAACTTCATGAAGATACATTAATACAATTGATGGGTTTTTTAGGAAGAACAAAACAGGAAGTCCAGAATACCAACATACTACTCAGGACTGCCTTTATGAGCAGAATTCTGCCAGCGAAAGATAAAGCACGGGCCTTCCAGGTTTTGATTCTGGTGATAACATGCTCAATAAGCGGAAGATAATCCGAGTGAGTCAATCTGGTAGATAGCAAGGGAAGGCCCAGATATCTTACAGGAAGATAACCAACTTCAAAACAAGGAACATATTTTATGCTAAAGGCATCAGTACTATTAACCGAGGATAAGAAGATGTTACTCTTGTTGTTATTAACTACTAACCCGGTCCTAGCATAGAAGGTAGTAAGGGTTGTAGCTAGTGAGATAGATGACTGCACGTCGCCATTCATGAAGACCAAAAAGTCATCCGCAAAGCAAAGATGTGTGACAATGGGATCCTTACATTTAGGGTGAAGAGTGAATAATCCCAAGGCAACTTATTTGAGCATAAGAGAATTAAAAACTTCCATGAGCAGGACGAATAAATGAGGAGATAGGGGGCAACCTTGACGGATACCTCTTTTCCCTTCTATGTAGCCGTGGGCAGAGCCATTTACCATGATTGAGAACTTAGGGGAAGTGATGCACATGTTGATCTAGTATATGAACTTCTTAGGGATATTGAATTCCTTCAAGGTTATAAGAAGGGTATCCCACCTTATACAGACATAAGCTTTTCTTAGATATATCTTCATTGCACATCTAGGATTTCCATTATTCCTGTGGTAATTCCTTAGCAGCTCGTGAGCCAGCATGATATTATCCTTTATGGATCTCCCGGAAATGAAGGAAGATTGGCAAGGACTGACCACCTTCTTCACAACATGCTTGAGTCTGATAGATAAGATTTTGGCAATGCACTTATACATGACATTGCAACAGGCTATAGGTCTGAAATCATTTAGAAAAGAGGCGTTAGATAACTTAGGAATAAGAGAAATGAGAGTAGCACTTACCTCTCCTAGAAGTTTGGCACTAGAAAAGAAGCTCTTGACAGCTTAAATAAAATCAGTTCCAATTATCCTCCAGCAGCATTTGAAGAAGTATGAGGAGAAACCATCCGGCCCCGGAGCCTTGTCCGAGTCTATAGTCGAAAGAGCATGGATAATCTCATTATTTGTAATTGGTTTCACCAAATCAAAGGCATCTTCCTCGGAAGTAGTATGAAGAAGATCTATCTAGTCCCAAACATTTGGATCAATGGGGGTAACTGAATGTTGACCAAATAGCTCAGAGTAGTAAGCCACACATTCCCTTGCGTTATCCTCATCAGAAGTAAGTTTGTTGCCATTCGAGCCATAGAGAACCAAGATTCTGTTCCTAGCTCTTCTCTCCATGATAGATTTGTGGAAGTATGGTGTATTGTTGTCCCCTAGCTTTAGCCACTGAATCCTAGATTGCTGCTTCTTCATATATTCTTGTTGTCTTGCCTTCCTTGGAAACTCCTTAACTGCCACCCTTTCAGAATTGATGGTGATGGGGCACATGGGAGAGATTTGAAAAGCTTTCTGGACATTGACCATGTTAGTCTTAGCATCTGCCACTTGTAAGTCAAAAATTTGAGAATCTTCTTTTCTTCCAAATGGACAGGTATGTCTTCACATTCTTTAGCCTGGTGACAAACCTATACATAGGCGTGCCATGAACTGGGGTACTCCAAGCAGACTCAACAACATCGAGAAAATCAGTTTCTTCGGTCCATGTGTTGTAGAATCTAAAATCTTTAGGACCCGTCCCTCTACCAGCAAAAACACTAATCATCATAGGGGAGTGATCAGAAATGCCATTGGTGAAGAATTCACATAGAGAGTCATTAAAACAGTCAAGCCAAGCCATGTTAATAAGCACTCTGTCTAGTTTGCCTGTTATTCTGGTGGGGGATTCTTGCTTATTCGTCCAAGTGAAGAAGCAACCTATTGAGGTGCAGTCAAACAGTTGCGAATCTTGAAGACAAGCTTGGAAGTTTTCCAGAGAATTAGGCGCCACCAGATCACCTCCTTCTTTCTCATGAGAATAAAGGTAGGTGTTAAAGTCACCCAACAGACATCAAGGCATGTTGTTAGCCTTAGCAAAGCTGTTAATGTCATCACATAAGGAGACTCTTTGTTCCTCAGTATTAAGACCATACACAATAGTAAGCACAAACCACGGGTCATTCTGGTAAGAGACTCTAGCAAAAATTGCTTGTTCTGTATAGGAGATAAGGCAAACCTTCACAAAAATGGGGTTCCACATTAACTAAATCCTACCCAGGTTGTGGTGATTGTAGTTATCCAAGTAGGACCAATTAGAGAGGATGTTATTCCTGATTCTATCTTTATTCAAAAACTGAACTCTAGTTATACTAATCCACAAATTTTTAAGCTATTGGTATTGATATAATTCCTAACCTCAACATGTTTCAGAGGGTCATTGAGCCCTCTTGTATTCTAGCATCCTATGTTAATCATTTGAGACAAGTCTGTAGGGAGATTGTCTAATCCGACCCGCCTTCTTGAGGTCAGAATTCTTTATTCCTAGGTGAGGGTTGCTGGGGTTGGTAAGATTTAACTTTGGGTCCCCCTGAGAGCTCCCTAGTGACTTAACACCATTTTCATTGTTAGATCCAGTGGCTTTTAAGGAAGGAGGAAAAGAGAAGTTACCACAGGGAGCTATATTGCCCGTAACTTCCATATTTTCCGGTGCCTTAGATTCGCCCCCTTCTTCAAGAATGGAGAAGTAGTTGTTAACATCAATCGTGGAGTCATTGTACTTCTTATTCAACTGTACTCTATTTGTTTTAAACACTGGAGGGAACTCAGGGGAGGAAGTAGGCTCCAACCCAGCACTTGCTGACTTCTCTTCATCACCATCTTTCATAATCTTCCTCTTGTTGATAACCGGCTTCAACTCTCTTTCATCTATCACCATCTCTTGCTCATTATGATGGTTGACAGTCATCTCATTGAAGGGGTTGGCAGTCATCTGTGTCTTAGGGACATACATGGTTGAATGGGGAGTGACAACCTTCTTTGGGCATTTGACTTCACTGTGGAAAAATGTCAAACATGTGCCACATTGAGCTGGCTTCCAGGCATATTCAACATCCACAGAGCATTTAGTACCATCGTCAAACACCACTATTATGGATTTCTTCAGATCTGTGCTAGGGCTTACCTCTACACACATCCGAGCAAAGGATATTCTGGTTCTGAATGTCGTTGGACCATCCAGTAGCAACGGATTGCCAACCACTGAGACTATGAAGCTTAAACCAACCGGGTTAAACATATGAACTGGTACTTTCCTGATTGTCATCCACACTGGAACATATTGGATATTCTCCAGTCCTGAGAAATGAATACCGGCCCATGTTCTAGTGTTGTAACTCTGTCTTCTTCCAGCGAGAAATTGAGGATGAAAGCTTTTCCCCCATGTACAGTCATGGTCAGATTTCCCTTGATGTTCCAAGCTTTCTCAATTGCACTTTTCACCACATGGTAAGGAAGACTACGACCAACAAAACCCCTACCACTAGCTGCTCACATTCTTTTTTGTGATCAGCTAAAGCAGGATCGCTTATTCTGGCAACTAGTTCACCATCAACCATTACTGGTGGCCGAAAACAGAGATCAGCCGAAGAACTCGGCATAATGTTTTTTGGTCTATTTGCAGCACCACTCCAATTGAATCTGGCGGTGTTGAAACTTTCAATATTTTCAAGTTTTTTTTCAGAGGGTTCAGAGGAATCAGGAGCAAAAGAGGGAGGACAAGAAGAAATTAGAGGAGGGAAAGAAGAAGAACTAATTAGAGAACCTGGATCTGGTGGAGGAACCTCCATGAAAACGGAGAAAAAAGGAAACCCTAATCGCCTTGTACGGTCAAAGACACGCGGCCAAAGTCAAAGATGACAAGATTTTGTAAACCCTAATCGACCATCTTCGCAGGTTGGACGCAGATAACCCTGATTCTCATAATTATTTGGTATGTCTTTGAAGCTAATTTGTTACTTGTTCCTCTCCTTACAGTTGAGCACATAATATCGAACCTTACAGGCTTACACTGCAGAACTTTTTGCATATACTTTTGAGTTTCTAGTTAAGTTGGTAAAAGAACTGATGTTGAACTTGAGCATTATATTGCAAGTGTTGTAAGTTTTCAGATTTGGAACCATGTGATTTCAGTTGTATATAATTTATATTCTAATGAAATGTTTATTCAGTTTCAAATTCATTATTATCAATAAATTTAGTGATTTCATTTTCAATCTTTGTTTCAGATTCACCTGAATCATAGCTGAATCAGTTCCTCCCCCCTTCTTTTTTTATATATATATATATATACTCCATTACTTTTCAAATCAATGACAGAATGCGTTCTCTAGAAACGGGTTTTCTGGTGTAGTTTCACAGCAAATCTTCAAGCTGTGGTGCATAATGAGGATTCCAGAAACACTCGCTTTTCTTAATACAATCTAATACCCCAACTCACGATAGAACCAAAACAACTATTCTTACTCAGTTACCTAAACCTAAATTCCAGCACCACCACCCAAGCCCCCTTAATCACCGGAGTATTACAAGAGTGTAGAGTAAAGTTGGAGACAAACACCTTCATAGATGTTTCATGACACTACTCACCACGGATTACTCAATCAGCGGTACTTGTTAGAACTGGTCCAAAATAATAGTTTCATCCCAGTAAATCATGGGACCAATAGTCTGGTATTGAGTCTATCTCAGACAAAGCAAATGATTGCAACCGATTCCTTAATTGAGTTACCAATTTCATATCTTGGAAGCCTCACCAAAAGGCTGCACAAGCCACAAGTAGCCGAAGTACTCAAACAGATGACAGTTGCAATTCTAACACAAAGAAACGGATATTCATTATGGAGAAATTGATTTTCCTGTTCTGTTGTACATTAACATGCGTAAAATGCTACGTATACGAAACCTAGAAGTTCATTCTCATTTATCATTTGCCGTGCTAAGTATTTCTATAATTCTATGGATGTAAAAACATACTTTATAAACAAAAAAATTCATATGTTCTTCTAGAAAAATGGAGCTCTGCGAGGAACACTTCTTCTTTTTCGATGGGGTTTTCTAAAGGAAGGGCTCACTGCCACATGCTCATTTTGATACGACTCTGGTGTTCAAAATGGAAATTTAGGGATGCTTCCTTCATCAGAATCCGCTGGTATCTGAATTGTAAAACTATCAACAGAATAAGAATGCATGAAAATTTCAAGTTCAATATATTTAGAATATTAACACTGAATTACATGAACGTAACCTGACATGCAATGGACAGTAAGTGCCATTACTTTTGGGTATGAGGACTCGTTTGCAAACCTCGCATAGTGGATCGGTACCGTCTTTTGAAAATTTTGAAGGCCAGGAATTCAGATGAATAGCTTTTGCACCATTGCAGGCATATGTCTGCAAAGTTTTAATAAGAAAAATTGTATGACACAAAATATAAACTATGGAGAAAAAACCCCCCAAATTGGTCACTAAAATATGGAAACCTCCCATAGTGGATCGGTACTGTCTTTTGAAGATTTCGAAGGCCAGGAATTCAGATGAACAGGTTTTGCATCGTTGCAGGTATATGTCTGCAAAGTTTTAATAAAGAAAATCGTTACACAAAATATGAAACTATGGAGAGAAAAAAAAACCCAAATCACACTATGGGTGTCCCTTGATCTATGAAACAAGAGAAATCAATGATCTCAAATATGACTAAATTATAGAATAAGGAATTGAGAAAAAATTAACTTGAATTTGTGAACAATCAAAGAATTTACTGATGTCGTCAAAACGAACAACGTCTCTATGAGTGTTTCGACGAATCCGATGAGATTTGTGAAGACGATGTGGTGATGAATTCAAACAATCTTGACAAAGACTCATCTTACAATCAATACAGAAAAAGTTCCTCTTATTCAATTCTTGGTGATCAGAACAAGAATTAAAGAATTTAGTACTTAGTAATGTTAGCACCATTCTTTGTTATCTTCTCTGAAAAAGTTACACAAGTTTTGATCATTTAAAATTCTAGATCTTAGAAGAAAAAAAAGCAAGAAAACAACGAATCCAGTTTAGAGACCTTAACACTCACCCTCGCCGATAATTTTAGAGAAATAACACAATTCGAGATGAATTGAAAGAAAATCAATCACCAGATGATGAGAACTTCTTTAAGGTTATGGACTGGAGTTTTGGAAGAGAGAGAGAAACGAAAATAACAGTATAAACTTTTTACTGGCGTTTTTAAGGGTGACCAAAAATCATTTAGCGATGATTAATAAAATAAAATAAGATTATTTTTAAGTAATCTCAGGATATTTTTTATCCATATATTTTATATAATGATAAATCTATCCTTGTTTAATTAGTGTTAATTTTGATTAATTAACTAATTAATTTGATTATAGTTAGTGTTAGAAAATTATTTGAGTTAGTTTTGGAAGAGAAATCGAGAGTGTTTTAGATTGATTTTTCGAGTTATAGTTTTGTACAATCGGTAGGCTCGTGATTTTTATTCCTACCGATAGTACAATCGGTAGTTTAGTGGAGTACTTAAACTACCGATTATAGGTGTCGCCCCAAATTGAATTTCTCAAAACCTTCCAAAATTTCCAACTCTTCATCTTTCACAATCGGTAGTAATTGAAAATTTATGTCTACCTATTGTAGCCTGAATTGAATTAAACTTTAAAATTTGTAACTTTGTAATCGGTAGTTTAAAGATCAATTTTACCTACCGATTATACTGGTTTTTTTGTCCAGGATTTTTCTTGCCATAATCGGTAGTTAATGAACATAAATAACTACCGATTGTGGATAATCGGTAGCACGGGAATTTAATAACTACCGATTGTATGTAATCGGTAGTTTAGAAACATTATTATCCACTGATTATGGCTATTTTACTTAACATCTAACTTCGTAATACTATTTCAACATCCGAAGAAAAATTTGTTCAAATAAACTCACTACATATTGTTCATTAAACCTACCGTTTTACACTTTTATTATATTAATTATTATATCACACTTTCTTGGAAAATTCCTTTCTGCTTTAACGGCGTGGACGAACCTTAAACGGGTTAAATCTGTCCATCACCTTAATGATATTGAAATGAGCTTCGTAACGGTAGTTTGATCGTTTCCATCGTCGCCATTCCTCGAGAGATCTCTCTATAACTTCATCATTAGTTTCACCCCAAACGATATCGATTGACAAGATAAGTTAAATTTACAAACGGGTCAACTTCTCTGCCTATAGAATGAAATCGACAAAAAAGATCAGCTTTATTACGGTTATTGGGGTTCTCGGTGTCAACACAAAAATGTTTGATTACACTATCCAAATAACTCATACTCAGTACACCATTTTGCCTACGTTCTTCTCCTCGCTTCTGATAGAATTGCACATAGCGCCTACATAACGATAAATCTTCCTCTACCATGAACGGTTGAGTCATTAATCTATACGGTTATTTCTTCGATGTTGGAGAGTTAAACTGTATTGGAGGTGCATAAATGAGAATAGGTCACCCTCCTTATATAGATTAGAGTCTTAACGGCTTTTTTTTTTCAAAACAAAAAACTGTTGGCCTGGTGTAACAAGAGTGTACAGAAAATATGTACACTAAGTTCGAACTAATATTAACAATCGGAAGTTTTGGGTTCACCATTATCTACTGATTGTTTTAATCGGTAGTTTAATAAATTCTTAAACTACCGATTCTAATAAGTAGCCCCAAATTGGAAATCGATTTTTTTTAAAAAAATTTCAACATTCTGTACAAGCACAATCGGTAGTTTAATAAATTCTTAAACTACCGATTCTAATAACTAGCCCCAAATTCGAAATCGATTTTTTTTTTTAAATTTCAACATTTTGTACAAGCACAATCGGTAGTTTAAGAAATTCTTAAACTACCGATTATAATAAGTAGCCCCAGATTGGAAATCGAATTTTTTTAAAAAATTTCAACATTGTGTACAAGCACAACCGGTAGTTTAATAAATTCTTAAACTACCGATTCTAATAAGTAGCCCCAAATTGGAAATCGAATTTTTTAAAAAAAAAATCAACATTTTGTACAAGCACAATCGGTAGTTTAATAAATTCTTAAACTACCGATTCTAATAAGTAGCCCCAAATTGGAAATCGATTTTTTTTAAAAAAAACAACATTTTGTACAAGCACAATCGGTAGTTTAATAAATTCTTAAACTACCGATTCTAATAACTAGCCCTAAATTGGAAATCGAATTTTTTTAAAAAATTTCAACATTTTGTACAAACACAATCGGTAGTTTAATAAATTCTTAAACTACCGATTATAATAAGTAGCCCCAGATTGAAAATCGATTTTTTAAAAAAAAAATTCAACATTTTGTACAAGCACAACCGGTAGTTTAATAAATTCTTAAGCTACCGATTCTAATAAGTAGCTCCAAATTGGAAATCGAATTTTTTTAAAAAAATTCAACATTTTGTACAAGAACAATCGGTAGTTTAATAAATTCTTAAACTATCGATTCTAATAAGTAGTCCCAAATTGGAAATATAAATTTTTTAAAAATTTCAACATTTTGTACAAGCACAATCGGTAGTTTAAGAAATTCTTAAACTACCGATTCTAATAAGTAGTCCCAAATTGGAAATCGAATTTTTTTTAAAAATTTCAACATTTTGTACTAGCACAATCGGTAGTTTAAGAAATTCTTAAACTACCGATTTTAATAAGTAGCCCCAAATTGGAAATACAAATTTTTTAAAAAATTTCAACATTTTGTACAAGCACAATTGGTAGTTTAATAAATTCTTAAACTACCGATTATCATATAAAAAGTGGCCAGGAATTGGCAGTTCCTGGGGTAAATGCAATCAGTAGATATTTATCTACCGATTGTATTACGCTAACACAATCAGTAGTTTGTTATCTACCGATTGTTGATGAATATACACAATCGGTAGTTTTTTCAAACCACTTAACTACCGATTATAATGAAAAATTTGAAGAAAATAACTTGTTAAAAATAAATCGATTGCAAATCAATTGATAACTCAAAAAAAGAACATAAAATCCTTTCAAATGTTAGACATTTAAAACCAGTAATGTTAAACACGAGATCCATAAGAAAAGAACCAAAATCTAATTTCTAACTCTTTTGGTTTTGGTACGAGGAGCACGAGGACCAGGGGCTAACAATCTTTCAGCATCAGCGGCATTGGCTTCACCCTCAGTGACATTTGCTTCAGTAGCAACACTCGGTTAACCGCGAGATCTTTTAGTGTGCTTTGTTGTAACCCTCTTAGGCTTATTCGCATATTTCTCCCCAAACTTGTTAGCATAGGCTTCATTATCGATGTTGTCAATGAGGTATTTATGCTCTCTCATCGTCTCAACTGATGGAGGTACTCTCGCATTTATGCACCCAACTATCTTTTTTGAGAAAAATGTAAACTTTTTTTTTTCTGTTTTTAGGCAATAACAATCAAACGATTATTATCTAAATATTGAGCCGTAATACTAAAATCAAAAGGAAATAACATTACGTACCAGCCTTTCATAGCCCAAGGGTTTGTCCTTGATGATGCAGCTATATTCGGGCACCCTGGTGCTCTTTCCTTTATCTTCACGGATCACGTGAAGATGAGAATGCTGCCGGTACCATACCATATAGCCAGGATATAATTCATCATCTCGAATGACAGGTCTCCCCTCGTTGATCATAGATTGCATCCTGTTGTCCCAATGTTCAACCGATGGGTTACAAGAGTAAACAATTGTGATCGAGTCCTTACGACAAACACAATTCTCCACGTCCAACTCGAGTCTGCCCCTGAAACGACTCCAAGGTTCTTCTTGGACAAAACCGAGTTGGCGCATCACCCTTGTGGCATTGTACATGACATATCCAGTTAGATGCCACAAGGGTCCATAGTAGAATGACAACTCGTACCTTCGCGCTATATGACCATTAGATCGTTCTTCCATGTAAGGATCAAAGCATACATCTTTGGACGCCATGAAGTCTAGTTTCCTCCTCAAAGAAATCAACTCCTGCTCCTTGGTCCTTGAATGGTTGCCATCAAAGATGTATTTTGTGCCTCGGGGTGTGCCTTTCTCCCATGTCGGGTTCTCACTGGCCAACTCGAGGGATGAGAAGTGATCATAGATCCATGTCTAGTGTACATATCAAACCAAGTATGAGAAAATTGATTCTTAAAAGAAAAAAAAATAAATAAAAATCAAACCATCAATGGAGATACCAAAATACCTGTAGTAAGCTCACTTTCCCGGCTATTTGGCTAGTCTGTTCCCTGGATGCCTTTCTAATATCTTCCATCAAGAACGCAAGACATGCGGTGCCCCACGAATAGTCTTGAACTTTGTGGAGGGGATGCAAAAGTTGTAGGAGGTTGGCGTCGACCCGGTTGCCACTAGCATTGGGGAAAATTACACATCCCAAAACACAGAGAAGGATATGCAGTGGCTGCAGCATAGACCTAGTCATCGCTAAACTCTGGGTTCAGCTCTTCCTTATCCTTGGTGCCTCTGAACATTTTCATCAGTTGCACCATGCTGAATTGCCTGGTTTTGTAAGAAGCGTACCGTTTGAACTTTTCATCGGATGTTGCTCGGTCCCAACCAGGGCACCTCTCAATGTAAATATAAAGCTGGTCCCAGCGTAACTGCTTCACACAATCAAACTTCACCGCCGTACTATGGTCAGTGAGAGCTAGAATCTGCACCACATCATCGGGGGTGATCGTCATCTCTCCCCACGACATGTGGAAGGTATCGGTCTCAGGATACATCTTCTCCATGAAGGCCGATATCGACACCCGGTCGTGAGGTAACATGGAATTCTCGGCAGCCGTAGATAGCCCCGATTGCAGTACAATTTGCTGGAACCGTTGACACTCACCTTCCAACGGCCAATCCTTTATCTTTGTTGGTGCAGCCGTAGGTTTGAGTAGACGGACCGCATTAGAATGGTCCTAATATACACGACGAATTAAAAAACAATTAGAATAACAGTTAACACTTCTACGAATAAAAAGATAATATGTTAAGAATTGTGTTTTATAATTATTACCTCTGTTGATTAAATCTCTTTCGCCCAAGAGTCTTTCTACCCAAACAATAGATCTCCATCTCTTGGGAGGCCAGGGATTTGGCCTTTTCGTAGACCCTTCATCTTCAAAGAGTCGGGGACCTTGTGTCCTCCTTTCTTCTTAGCTGGCTTCTTTGTGCCACTTGCTTCTTCTTGTCTACCACTTGGTCCTCCTTCATTAAAGTATCTATCTTGTGGAACACTTGGTCTTCCTTCTTCTAGGTTTGTACTTCTTGGAACACTTGGTTGAATTTCTTCAGTGATAACAATTCCGTTAGCGCTCTTTTGTCTTCTTGCACTAGCAGTAACCTTCTTCCCCCTTCACGACGAGGCCCCGATAGAATTGTATCGTGAGAATGCTTAGATCGCCTTTCCTTTCTATGATTGACAAGATAAATAAAGAACAATTATTTCCAACAAGATACCGTTTAATCAGTACATAATCGGTAGACAAAGTATATTAAACTCACCCAATTGTTCATAATCGGTAGTTAAAAAAACAACGTAACTACCTATTGTGCATAATCGGTAGTATAAAAATCAACTTAACTACCGATTGTGCATAATCGGTAGCTCGGGCTCTACATAATCTACCTATTGTACATAAAAAATGGAGCAAAAAAGTCTATGGACACACGTACAATCGATAGTTATGTAAAAAAATTAACTATCGATTATGACTAAATTTGGGTACAGGAATACAATCGGTAGTTTATGACCAAATTATAACTACCGATTATGGTCGATGTTTGAGGAACCACTAAATTTCACAATCGGAAGTTTAACCCTATACTAAACTACCGATTATGTGTAAATTTGGAGACAGGAATATAATCGGTAGTTTAGGTGTAAAAATAACTACCGATTGTGATCGATGTTTTTGAGGATCACTAACTTGCATAATCAGAAGTTTAACCCTATACGAAACTACCGATTATCATTAAATTTTGGTCCAGTAATACAATTGGTAGTTTATAATCTAAACATGACTACCGATTGTGCATGATGTTCATGAGCACTGAAGAACACTAACATAATCGATAGTTTAATACAGCCACGAAACTACCGATTGTGAAATCTAACCTAAAACTCTTGATGTTCTAGTGACTAATTCATTCGATTGAATCAATATAAACACAAATAATGGTAAACCCTTACCTTATTGGAGCCATTACAAAGTTCTAGAGAGTCTGATTGTCGGAATCGGTCTCCGTTTCTAGGTCATCCTCTTCGTGTTCTTCGTGTTGTTCTTCAACAATCTCTCGATCTCTTATTCTTGTGGCAAAATTCGGCCACTCTAGGAGGTTGACGAGTTGTTTGCTTCTTTCTTGCCATTTTTAGAGTGTAATAACGACGATGGATTGGTTTACGATCATACGATGATGTGGTTTACGATTAATCGGTTGAAGATGAATTCGATTGTGCCACAATCGATAGTTTGAAAAAATAGAAGATGAAGAGAAAACAGAAATTCAAAATCGGTAGTTTGAGAGGAAGTAGTGTGAAATAGGTTTAGGTTTAGGTTTTATTAGTGAAAGGTTTTATTGTAACTGTTTGATTAGTGAAAGAATATTTTAGTATTTTTACATATCCCTAGGTTATTTCTTAGCCACATCTATGGAATTGGATTAAAAAAGTCGCCCTTAATTAATTTTTGATCGCCTTCGAAAACGCCAGGAAACTTTTCAGATTGTCATTCATCTTAATAGAATCCCGTTTGGCGGGAACCAGAAAATGTAAATCGTAAATAGTGTCGGCCCTAAGTAATAAAGTGTGAGGGGTGCCTCCAACAAAATCCGTAATGTGATAATAGCCTAAATCTTCCAAGGGTTTTCATCAGAAATCGATATAACCCAAGCAGACAACTAAACCAGATGATGAGAGAGAATTTCTAAACCCCCAGCGAAAGCACAAAATTGAGCGTATTCCATCACTCTCCAATGACTACTACTTCTTCATCATCATCATTTCTAATCAAACATTGTACTGTGATCACTCCTTCAACTAACGTGCGCCATCACAATGTCAATTTTTTTGGTCCAAAACCTTTTCCTCTTTTGAAAAGAAATGTTTTTTCTACTTCCACTAGACTCTTTGCTGCTTCAAAAAAGAAAACTCAAGAGATTATAAGTGCTGTTAAACAAGTACAGGAAGAGCGTAAACCATTACAAGAAGATGAAGAAGAGGTTGAAGAGGATTTACCATGGATTCAAGAGAAAGCATTGGATTTAGTTGAGTTTACTGGTTCAGTTACTCAAGCTTTACCTGGTCCTAGAGTTGGCCAAAGTAAATTACCATGGATTCTTGCTGTTCCTTTAGGTTATTTTGGGATTACGTTTGTTATTGCTTTTATTAAGACTGTTCAAAAGTTTAATTCGCCTAAAGAGAAAAGACGAAAATTGGTAACAATCTCTCTCTCTCTCTCTTTCTCTGTCTTTTATAGGGTTTTGTAGAGAAATTGGGATTTCTAGGGATTTATTGTTGTTGATTGATGACATGATTTTGGAAAGGGCATAATTGGTGAGAATTTTGTTTTATGCAGGTGAATAAGAATGCTTTGTTATGCATATCAATAGATGAGTTGTTTCAGAAGGGAAGAGATGCAGTGGAATCATCCAGTCTTAAGGAGCTTATGCAAAAGGTTAGATATAATCATTCTACGTGAATTTGAAGTATTTGGTTTAGCTTGTAGTGGTGCATTGTTATTATGGTTGAATATTGTATAGCTGATTTGATATCAAGCATTTCGCTTGCTGGTAAATAATGTAAGAAGAATTAGAAACACTGTTGCTATATTGACATTTTTAATGGTCAAGTTGTTCAGCCATTTTTAGTTTTTAGTGAACTTCGGAAATTAGTGAAAGCTGGTTCCTATATTGCTGATCAGACAAAAGGAAGCGCCGCTGAATGTTTCGTTGCCCTGGTGTATATGATGTTATGTTTTATCATAAGTTTGGTGTGTAGTTATGTGCGGAAAATTTGGAGAAGGAGCGAACATTGATTTGACTGAGCTGGAATAGTTGGATGAAGCTTTGATCATGATATTCTTGACCTTAAGCGTGTAACATTCAAATCTATGACATAAGGTAGTCGGAATTAATTAACATGTGCAATTAGTAATCCTCTGTGAATTATTGTATGAAATCTAGAGTACTTAGGGATTGCATATGGTATAAAAAACTTTCTCCGTGGGTAGTTTCTACTTTCTTGTCTTAGTTGTCTAATCTATCTCTTAATAGTACTCATATGTTACATCACATAGTGCTGACTTCTTATGATGGTTCAATCTATCAGTTATTTTGCACCAGTGTAAGTGATAGTTAGATTTCTACAAATGAAACGAGTCCTTATGACTCATGTTACACTGAGTGTGATCATCATAGAGATGGTTGCTCGTACTTATTCTTCGAAGAATTTGATCAGATTGAAGCATTTCCCTCACTTTAGACTATCATAAGAAGTACGCAAGGTTTCCAATAAATTCAGTTTATAATAGATGCTATTAGATTACACAACAGCACCTTTACCTATTTTCTGGTCCCTACCCATGACATCCACTTTAAGTACTAAGCTATTCTGGATTCTTTATTTTTACTCTGTTTCATGCGCCTCTTTATTCATTCGCTACTCTACATCCAGACAGGTTTTGGAATGGAGGAAGTCTTGCGGAAGTATATTCGGTATGCAATGAACGAAAAGCCCTTCAACCCGGATATGGTAGCTGATCTAATCCAACTCAGAAAAGCTTCAATGCTGAATGATAATGAGGTTGCTGAAATTCTAAATGAGATTTCAAGACGAATTGTACGGGACAAAGGTATGTACCTATAGTCTGACCCGCTGATGTAATTCTTATATAGAATTTCCTTTTCCCCGTCACTCTCTGGAAGGTTAAATCTTCAAAGATACACAAAAGCTGTTAGTTTCTTCCAATTATTTTTGCCAATTCCAGTCTTCCGAGCCCCTTCGGTTGTGTTTCTTCACTCTAATAGAACTCAGCAAATTGATTTGTCAAGAACCCCAAGATTAAACTCGATGGAGCAAGTATAATTAAGAGTATAAAATGACAAGCTGCCAGGGTCGCTGCAATTAATCATTGGAAGCATCAGATATTTGGTGCGTTCTAGGTAGAATGCTTTCTGTTCAAAACCACAACTGAATACAGTGACTCTTCAATATCTGTAATAGGAGATATGTAAGAAGACTTATGATTAAAACGACTTTTGTATAGTGGGCACTTGAGTAAAGTTGGATCTTGGAAGTGAGAAGTCTTGTTTTGTTCAGTGTCTCTTATAAGACATTTTTGCGATTTACTATCTTTGAAAGGGGCTCTTATTTGAGAATAGAGAATCTCGTATCAAATGATGCCTCGTGATGATAAGTGATTGATCCGGTGATCTACTGTAATTGCTCCACAGATGTGACAGCTGACAACTTTACTATGCCTTTTCAGGTCCTGTTGTCATGGATATTTCAGGATACTCAGAGAAGGGTTTCAAGAGAAAACTTGCTGTGCAGGCCCTTTTCGGGAAGATTTTTTATCTATCCGAGGTAAATGGACGGATATTCAATTCAATTTAATTGTATTGTATGTTATCAAGGTCCTGTCCTTTTCGGTTTTCCGCATTGTTTTCAAGTATTTGGTTAATATCATTATTACATCATTCATTTTTGGCGGTGCTATATAATAGTATAATGGAAAACTGGAAAAGATTGAACGGGACTGACTAGCAGTTGAAATGAAACTATATTATTAAAAGAATTAGTAGGCCTAATTCTCATTTAGGCACCCTAATTACTAAGTTGTTGCATGGTACTATGGTATATTCGTGTATATCTGGAAGTCCTAACCTCTTTTATTTTCTTGTTTGGAACCCCTCGTTTATTATTGTCAGTTTTGAGTTTTGGTGAACTCTATACGATTGATTGGATGTGTGATTTTGGCGTGTTTAATTGACTTATCCTTATGTTGTATTTACAAACCAGCTACCGGAGTTCGGTTCGGGGGAAAGCTCCTTGATCATAAAGGACATATTTGGCGTTACAGAGTAGGCCTCATTGAGTGATTTAAGTCTTTTACATTGTGGCCTTTTCCGTCCTTTCTGATTCCTGTATGTTTACTTTTCCTGTCGTTTATGCATTATCCAGTGAAGATGCAATTACTCTCCGAACGCATACTCTGTCTGAGGCTGGGGATGTGGAGTCACTACAGAAGATGCTTGGAAATTCGAATCCAGAAGAACCTAATGAAGGATCAATTGCTTCTGACGATTAATGCGTAGGATACCTCAAATATTCAAATGCAGGGGCATGTGTGGAAGAAAAGTGTTACGTTTAGCTTGATGTTCCTTTAGCGAACCGTCAGCAACTTCATCTTCAATTTACTTTTGGTTGTACAAACTGAGAAGATTTTGGTAAGTCTTTTTCCCCTACCCAGTACTTGGTAACATATGCATTTTTACCAAACAATCAGTGACTATTTTTCCGAGAGCTTTAATAATCGAAAAAGAGAAAGATGTAGCCAAGGGACATGGGGATATTTTTGTAGTAGATTTGCAGATTTAATCAAGTAAGCTGATGTTTCTTTTTGTTTTTTCTTCGTTTTAAGTTTTCTTCCATTGAATGGCAAACCTACAACATAAGATATCTCAGTTTCAGGACTAGGAGTTGCACCAGAACATTACTAACATGGCTACTGTGCTGATGTTAGTTATGGGTTGAATGTCCTGACCAACGAAATAGAACTCTGACATTGGTTTTCATATTATTATTAAGTATCAAAGCTAGGATTCCGAGCCACCTAACCCACATATGGAAGTTGTAACTGATTATTAGTTGTTCCCAAGCTCCATAATTATTCTTTTTTTGTTTGATTAAGAACTATGCATGACTGATTATGGTTAGAATCATTATCTGAAATTTGTACTTGGTTATAAGCATTTGTATTCTTTTATAGCATTTTCATTATTTAGTTTCTCCACAGCTAGTTGTTTTGTGCATAATTCTAGACATAATTATTTGTAAGCTTGTGAGATAAGAACATTCGTGAATTAGTTTTGGTCACTAAGGGGACAAAATCAGAGGCAGATTTCATGAATCAGGGATTTTATTTTCTCAATCTTAGACCATGACAACCCAAATCACGAGTAATTTAGCGACATGTGTCTTATTTCTAATTTAAACAATCGAGAAACACAATCTTGTTGTTAAAAATGATGTTCCTTGTTCCTTAGATTTTTTCTTACCATTTTTAATACAAGTTGTGGGTTTTATAACTTTTATTTGCTTTGCTTTTTGTCTTTCAAACTTCAACTCTACATTAACAGGGTTTCCTTGGTTTGCTGCTGCAGAAACCCTACTTGCGTGGCATACTGGCATCTTGAAGTATTTTGTTTGCCTCTTTTTTTTTTTTGTCATGTTAGCATCCTAGAGACTGCTAATGTAGTTTTTCTTCCTCTGGAACGTATCTTGCGACATGCTTGACAGTTGATTCACTAAAACAATGACTTCTGCATTACACATATATAAGACCCACCGATGTAGAGGTGATGAGAGGTTGCTTTATGATGAAGATGATTAATTTCTATTAAGATTTGTATACACAAGTTTTGTTCAGTTTTTAGAAACTTGTAATGCTTTTTTTTTTCTTTTTCTTTTTTTGCCTCAGTTGCAAGTTATTAGCATTTTGTTTTAGCTATTACTTTTTTTTTTTTTTAATCCTTGTGGTTAAGGTTTGGTAGTGATCGTGATCTCTAGGATGATCTCTTTGAATTTGGCATCTCAAACTAGATCTAGTTCTTACAATTCATGAGAAGGATGATTAGCGATGGATACAACAACAACAACAGTTGTGTTTTTTGTTTTGTTTACTTTAGTTCGTTTATTTGTTTATTTCTTCTGTTTAAGAATTATTGCTATTGATTTCTAATAATTAGGAGAAGGCGTAAACAGATTCCATGTGACCCCAAGGACATAATAAATGTTGAAGTTTAGAAAGGGTTTAGAATGACAACCAGCAGCTAACTGTTTTCATAAACAATTTCGTATATTTTAATCCAGAAAACGTGAATGATAGAAAATCTAAGTATGATTGTTTTTTTAAGTTTTGTTTTTCTAGAGAGAGAAATGAAGCAGTGAGATTAGTTGATGGGATCATATGCGGAGGTTCTGGATACCACTAGACATGCTCTGCTCAATGCTTCTTCATTCAGTATTTTTAAACTTTAAAAAGTCTCCTACTTAAGCTACTGGCAAATGGCAATATATTAAGGGTTAAGCCCTAATTCGTTTTTATATGTGCAACTTGGTTTAGGCTACTGGCTTTAGCTTCTAGCTTCGTAGCTTGGCTAACCTTGCATAAGTGAGCTTCTGTAAGATTGTTGTGTTTAGATGCATCTTTTTTCTAGGTTGCATAAAGTCGTACCAGATGCGAACTTGAGATCACACGTGAAGTTCGTGTGATTTTTGTAGAGACATTCACCACGTCCTCGCCCATAATTTTCCTGCGGAGGAAAACATGGGCAGAAATACAGGGACTTGTTTTGGATCCCTAAGACCTGATGATGTGAACTTTTTGTTGTGACTCTTTTGTGGTTGTTCCCTAAGATTGGTGTTTCAAAAAGAATGCTCCACAACAAAAACGTGTAACCTGTTGGAGAGGAGATTATCCACAAAATTTGTCTTGGGTGTATGAACCCATAACAAGGCGGTTTCTCAGCATATTCGTCGTGGTGTGACTCGGGCTGTTCTCGAAATTTGTGTAACGTGATTCAAGTCCCAGCCGTTGACACCCACCTGAGTTGGAAAAAATAAAACAAAAAGTACTGCGGTAAGTACGTTTTTGTGTACCCGAATACCAAATCTAGGTCTCTGCTAGTGTTCTAAATATTTTTTACTGGTGAGGCTTCAATTTAGCTTTGAGCATAACACCATATGGAAAATGATTGAATGATCGCATGTTACCCTCTCTCCAGTTGCTTGCATCACAAATGCAATGAGATGGCACTTTAGGAACCTTTTGGATCATGACATTCTAGAAAAGATTCGTGGTTTATGGATACGGGCCACGCTGAAAACCGCATCAGATCGTGTAGAACACACATAAAACTCTGACAGACAAGGTTGCAGCAGTAAGCTAAGCCGAGTCGATGCATAACCGACAAAAAGTCAAAAGTCAAACATATCCTCTAAGGCTAAAGCTGTCTCTACTTAAATGCTAATTTAGTCTAAGCTTAGTATTAAATCAAAGAGACAGTGGACAATCTATTATGGTTAGCTTTTGATGCAACCTACTGAACTAAACCTCAACCCCCCATAAATGATATACAGAGAGAGAGAGAGAAACAAAATACACCATCAGTCTTTTTCATCCTTATATGCATCTCTGCAGGTTTTTTTCCTTCTAAATTTCTTGAGAGATTTCATCAGCATTCTCACATGTCCATAATGGTGACGTTTTGAGCATAGTCTATCATCACCAGGTAATTCATATTTTTCGTCAGAGGCACCTTTATTTATTTACTCATACTTTTCATTCTTGTAGAGTTACTTACATAGATTATGAGAGCTCGGTCGTTTTCTACCAACACTATTCCAAGAATGTATGTATAGGGACTCGCTGTTTGGACTACTTTGGTAGTGCTAGGGGGAGTAGCTTCTTACGTCTGGAACAACATTTTCGTGCATCATGTTGAACAAAATAGTTGCAAGATATATTCAATTCGATTAAAGATTCTTGTGTTAATGCTGAAAATGGAACATGATATAGATGATAAAATTGTTTTTCAAGAAAAAATAAACGGCAAATTAGTAATTTTACACCGCGTTTTTTTTATAATAGATTTTCCAGCTATTGCATCACAACTAAGGCTCTTTTCTGTGTTGAAAAATAGTTCATCATATATAGACTGTATGCACTTTTAGTCCCCTTTTTCTACTTTTTTTGATCGGATATTCTTATTATTAATAAACATGTATGTTTATATCCTTGCAGGTTTTATTGTTCATCTGTGATGATCTGTTCATAACTAGCCATATTGTTACTAGTACCATTTTGTACTACTAGTAAAATGGAAGAATATTACCATGTCATTTGCGCTTCATCAATAGTGGTATCAACTTTATTTTTCATCGTTTTTGTTAAGATTTTGCGAGCGAAAAGTAAAAAGATTGGGAAAAATGGCACTTGTTTGAAATTTCCTCCAGGAGGTAAAGGCTGGCCTTTAATTGGCGATAGCCTTAATTGGTATAATGCTGTTGCAGGTTCTCATCCACCCGCTTTCGTTGAAGAGCAGGTTAAAAGGTACATAAAACTAAAATCTGGTTATATGTTTCGAGTAATACAAAGCCATAAATGATGACGCTCATCCTTCTCTGAACCCCACATAAGGTAAAGTGTTTAAGGTGCACACGTTGATGTTTATGATCATATGCAGGTATGGAAGAATATTTTCATGTAGTTTATTCGGGAAAAGGGCCGTTGTATCGGCGGATCCAAGTTTTAATCGGTTTATCATGCAAAATGAAGGGAAACTATTTCAATCAAGTTATCCGAAATCATTTAGAGACTTGGTCGGAAAAAATGGATTAATTACGGCACATGGAGAGCAACAAAGAAAACTCCATGCAATTGCATCAAGCATGATGAGACTAGATAAACTCAAAGATCATTTCCTTAAAGACATTCAAATGGTTATGCTTCAGACTTTAAACAATTTACACGAAGATCAAACTATTCTTCTTCAAGATGTTTGCAGAAAGGTATATATATATATATATATATATATATATATATGTATATACACATATAATCCATATCTTAATTACGTACTAGTAGTCTTTTTAAGTCATATTTAAGGAATGTAGTTTATGATTTTGGAAGTCTTGAACATATTTAGGTGGCAATTGAATTAATGGTGAATCAACTACTGGGAGTCTCAAGTGAATCAGAAGTAAACCAAATGGCTGGATTCTTTTCAGACTTCGTCGATGGTTGTCTTTCTGTTCCCGTAAATTTGCCAGGGTTTACATACCATACTGCAATGAAGGTATACATGATTTCCGTAATTACGTGCTTTTTAAATTTTTTTCTTATGGGTACTGTTTTATGTGACCTTTATATTTGTATATGCGTATATTAGGCAAGGGAGAATATAATTAGCAAAATTGACCAGACAGTTGAGAAGATAAGAAACCAACAAATTTCAACGACATCTGAAGCCACAAATGGTGTTCTCGGAAGGTTACTAGAAGAACAAAGCTTAGCAGATGATGTAGTTGCAGATTTTATAATCAATTTATTGTTTGCCGGCAATGAAACCACTGCGAAAACTATGCTTTTTGCTGTTTATTTCCTCAGTCAATCTCCCAAGGCACTTCAAGAAATTTTGGTATTATATACGTACTAGCAAAAAGTTCGTTAATCTAAATAGATTTTGTTAATTGATCAGAGTTCTAATGTATGTATAAGTTTAACACAACAGGCAGAACAAGATGGTATCAGAGGAACTTCTGGTGATGAACACATGCTTACTTGGGAGGACTATAAGGCTATGCCTTTCACTCAATGTGTAAGTAATCCAAAACCCGTTATTTTTTAAATTTCTTAGAAATGTTAGGTATTAAAGAGAGCTGACAAACTCCAGCGTCCAAGGGGGAACCTAGGTTGAATTTTCAGTAACAACATATACTACCATGCAATTAAAACTAATCAGTATGCAGGTAATAGATGAGACACTTAGGATAGGGGGGATTGCGATATGGTTAATGAGAGAGGCAACGGAAGATGTTGAATATCAAGGTAGTTGTTTGTCTTTATATATTTTTTCTAAATCTGTTGCAAAACATTAGTAAACAATCAAATAGTTATTTTCTTGATTCTTTGAAATGCAGATTATGTAATACCTAAAGGATGCTTTGTAGTGCCATTTCTATCAGCGGTTCACTTGGATGAAAACTTCTATAAGGGTGCTGTGAATTTTAATCCATGGAGATGGATGGACCCTGACAATAAGGTAACCAGTTACATATAATCCACAAAACTCTTTTCCGGCCACAAGGATAACCAGTAGTCTATTAAAATAGACTGTTTCAAATAACATGTTATCATATTGTTCATTATCTGGCGTGCAAGAGCTTTCTGGCAATGTTAGATTTGCTAAATCAAACAATAAGCAATATATTAATTGGTTGTAAATGTGTACAACAAGCAGGAGAAAAGAAACTGGAGAACTAGTTCTTTCTTTTCACCATTTGGAGGAGGAGCAAGATTCTGTCCTGGTGCGGAGTTAGCTCGTCTACAAATTGCCATCTTCCTATATTTCTTCCACACCAGATACAGGTTGGGAAAACTCGAAAAGCTCTGCCGATCTTTTACCCTTCTTAGATTCATATCTGATTCTAAATTACAATGGATTTTGATTTTTAATCGATGATGTAGGTGGAACCAAGTTAAAGAGGATAAAATGTCATTCTTTCCATCAGCTCGACTCGTAAATGGCTTACAAATTCGTATATCGAAAAGGACGGATTGATCATGATGCATGCAGTCTCCACTCAACTGTAAATGATCTCCCGAGGAGATTGGGTTAACGAGTCATTTGAATTATTCATAGATATATAAATTCATATATATTCTTTTTATTTATATATGATTTGTATGTTAAATTTGATTTTTTTCATGTTTGTACATTCTTCATCACTTATTACTATTCTGTAAACTAAATTTCCAAGTTTATATGACGAAAACCGGAAAACATTGGATTGGAGGAGAACAAAATTTCGTTCGTTTTTACACGAAGGTTACTGATGTTCATTTTATATATGAACCAGAGATAGAATGTGATATCTATCGTGGATAATACACCACAACTTCACAGTTCACATCTGCATGAATTATAAACATAGACAACTATTTCGAAAACATTCTATTAAGAAATTGATTAATTAATGACAATTGAATTTCAATTAAAGAGACGCGGTATCACGTGCATAGGTGCATAACAACACAACTAACATGCACTTATAAGTTAAATAAATTTCACATTTATTGATGTGCATCTCTATAATAACAAATATGATGGCTTAGAGGTGCCGAAGTGTGTGCTCATGGTGTACTGATCAATGTCTTTTCTGATATTCATGATGCTCAAATCATATACTCCTTCCGTTTCAGGAAAAGAGTTACTTTCTCTTTAAAATTTTGTTCCAACAAAAGAGTTACTTTCATTTTCAATATAACAAACTTTCAAAACTACCCTTATTATTTTAAGAAATGTTATTATTCTCATTATAAAGATATATGTAGTATTAAACTTTTTGTTAGGTAAATCTGGAAATAAATTATAAAAGTTATTCTCTCTCATCTTGCCTTAACAATTGTGCAAATAGGAAAAGTAACTCTTTTCCTGAAACGGAGGGAGTATAAAAAGTTTAATCCAAATCGGTTTAATCTTAATCGGTCCAATATTGGATTGGAGAGTCATAACCGACCTATTAAAGTACAAACCAGTCCTGGTTTATTCGAAAGTGAAAACTACATGTTTTTCCTTTTCATGCTCCTAACAAGCACACGGTGGAAGAATAAAAACCGGCTTGAACTACCGAAAACCTCCATGAAGCGACATGTGTAGTATCTGGAAAGAATAAATAGATAAAACAAATCAAAACCCGCCTTTCAATTTTTCAGTAGTCTCTTCAGTTCTAGAGAAGAAAACAGGAAAACCCAGAGGGAAAAATCACAAAGATTAATTTTTTCTCTGAGTCAAAACCAGAGGGTATTTAGATACCATAACAAATTTCAATCATAGAAGTCAGATGCAAAAAAAAAATTGTTACACAAAAAGTTAACTTTTTTTCTTCCAGATATAAATCTCAAATTTTATTACCAACCTAACTTCTGACCTTTTTTTCTTTTTCAAGTTAAAAAGCAACTTCTGAGAGTCTATCCAAGCACCCAATGTTACACTATCTCTTTAATTTACTAGACCAGTTGATCTTGCATCATGAAGTTATTATATTTCTTTACCCATTTATTATATCCGTTCACATCATTTACGCCATATCCTAAACTGATTTTGTTGGAACAATTGATAAAATTCTGCCTAAAAAATAATCAAAACGTTTTGCAACTCTGCCCAAGATTGTTAAAGCAGTTCATTGATATCGCGTCGTTCTCAACTGAGTCTCTTTCAAAAGCGTTCTTGCACGGTGAGAGGATGTGATACTTATACTCTTTCATTCTTGCTCAGAATCACACTTGTAGAAAACTAAGAATGATCAAAAACTAGTTTTATTTCTCAAAAATTATTTTTCTTTTCAAATTCAAAAACATAAAAGGAAAATTCTTTTTGTAAACTTGAGATAAAAGCTACCAAAAACTATTTTTCTTTTCATAAAATTCTGATTTTTAATAGCCATAGAAATAAGTACGGGAGTAAATGTTGTACATTATTATGATGTTAATTAGCTTCTTTACCCATTCAACAAAAAAGGTTTTTGGCTGCAAAACAAAATAAAGTTTTCTTTTATGAGAAAGTACAATGGTCATATTAAAACCATTCAATTGAGAGAATAATATTTGGAAATCAATTAATGTTTTAAAACATATATTCCAACAATCTGCCACTTATATTTTTTTTAAACATTGAGTAAACACGGTATAACTGTGCATAAGTAAATTTATCTTTCGATATGAACCTTTAGGTAGTATTAGACTCTCTAGATATCAGTATTCAAAGTGACATAAGTCTTCGACTCTAATTCTGGAAGATAATCAGATAATCTAATGCACATAATTATATTAAGAGTAAATCCCTACGGCCAACCTTTTTAGGGGAAAAACATATAAAAGCATGAAAGGGTGAATCGTAATAAAAAGGGTAAACATATACAAGGCTAGCCAAAACCATAAAAAGACCGTTCAAGCCTTGCTTCAGTCACAAAGAAGGAAAAGGGTTGATCCTAAGGAGGAAAGCTGGGAAAGATGAGATTACAAGGATGAAGAATATAAGTCGATGTATCAATTAAAGAAGGTAGAATTGCATATGATAGTCTAATGAATTTCGATAAACTTAGTTTATCTTTGGGATAGATGAAATGATCTATTTATAGTATCGAACTCACACTTGTGATATCATAAGAAGTGGAAGAGGTGGAAAGGTGGAGTAGTGGAGAACGTGGTAGAGATTATGCCCATAATTGTAGGGAGGATTGTAACGCCCAATATCCCTTCATCCAGTAACGTTTGCATGAATTAATTCTTTCTCATCGTGGGTGTCCAATTACACCGTACAGGATGAAAAACGCCATACCAATACCCTAATGGGTATCCCTTGTGACATGTTTGATGTATCGTAGAAAGTAGCAAAGCTACAAACTGCTACTATTTTGGTTAATTTATAGTCGTTACTTGATGAGACCAGACGCTCAGTGATGGGAATTAAATTATGTAAACCGCAAAAGCACGGTTGCTGAGACAGTATGCAAGCACGGTTCGTTCCACAGGGATTTTGGAATTGCAATCTCTAGTTTCTAGTCAAATTTTTGCTAATAAAAAATTGAATGGTTATTAAATACTAAAATACTAAAACACAGAAAATAAAACTAAAATTGATTTACAAGTGAAAGAAAATCTAGGACTCAATATTTCATCACAATTATGCTTACTAGATGTTTACAACCATTCTCTATAATTTTCTCAAAATAATATTCAAAACGATTTCAGACAAAATGTTACGTTTTGGAAAATATGGAATTTTAACCTGATTATTTTTCTCAAAAGATTAACAATTACTTCACTATAAAATGCTATTCTCTAACAAGAATAAATAAAACGATTAATTTAAGCATCATAGGACACTTGAAGAAATTTTTATCATTATTAATCAAGAAATAGGATCAAGAGAAAAATTATGACATGCTAGCAAACGCAATAGGACTTCCACTCTAATCCTGGATAAGGGTTCTAGGTATTCATGGCAAAAAAAAGTAGAAGAAACTATAGAAGAAGTTATTTTATTCATGATTTTATAAAGAATTACAAGAAAGAGCTGACCCAATTAGTCGCAAAAGAATTAAAAACCCTTTTGAATCAATTAAAAGAATCAACGACTCATTTCAGGTGCAGTTGATAAAGCACAGTCTTCTTTTGTATTAAAAACTGAATCTGTCACAGATACTATTCAAGAAACTGTTGCCTTAGCTTTTTATTATGAAATAAAAGGCCGCGGTTATAAATGGCAGTTCTTTGATGTAGTTTCTTTTTCTTCAACCCTAACTTTTGCAGAAATTTTCTAACTTGATTTTTCTTCTATCTCACTCGCAGCCAACCTCCCTAATCCTTCCCTTGAGCTCTCTATTTATACTACACCACTTATTCCATTCAAAATTTTCGAGAATATATGCTATTTAACATGAAGAATCTTGGCAGATGATGATTAGCAAATCTTGATATTATTTTCTCTCTTTCATCGGTCTTTAATTTTGAGCAAAACTCTATGATATTGTTTCTATTCAAATAAGTTGTTTCCCAAAACAAAAACCCGAGGCCAAGTCTCATAGGATATTTTCTTGGAAAAATGACTGGAATGCCCCAATTTGGAGGGGTCAAGTCTCATTTCTGCCCCGACGAAAAAAAATAAACAAAAATGCCCCAATCTGTTATTTTTCGGTTAAGTTGAAGTTTTTTTGCATATTTTTAGGGCATTTTTGCTTATTTTTGCTAACAGATTGGGGCATTTCTGTCTCAACTTAACCGAAAAACTAACAGATTTTTGTTTATTTTTTTTCGCCGGGGCAGAAATGAGACTTGACCCCCCCAAATTGGGGCATTCCAGTCATAAGCCCTATTTTCTTTGCAATGAAACCTAGAAAGAAAATCTCTCTCGCCTGATTTGTAATTTCCTTCCTTAGTTAACGATCATTGTCTTAATACGAATATTCTTCTTATAATTAGACAATCTTGTAATAAAAGTTGGAGAGAATCCATAAAAATCGTTAACCAAACTTATCCAGACTTCACAACTCGATAATAGATTCTTTCCCGCCTAAAAATGATTTTAAATTTGAAAAAGGAAAAGGTGCCCTTATCCAAAATCGGGGCATCTTTATCAATTCTCTTAGGGGTGCCTTTATCAATTTTGATGGGTGCTTTTATCACTTTTCTCGTGTGTTTTTAACGCTTTCAAGCCATCTTTTCCTCAATTGTTTATTCCCAAAAATACCTACAAAAGAATAATATTAATACAAAAAATGAGAATTAACACTATAAGTATGAGATCAAATCAGACACAAAATTGTGTCTATCACTCAGCTCTGTATAGACTGACTAGTGTGAGTTTGATGAAAATAATAATAAGTCTATAAGTGACTTATATTTTAATAAGTGTAAGAAAATTTATTGTATTGTTATAATCTGAGCTTTGAGCTTTGAGTAAGTTGAGTACTCGGGAATAATATGAATTTCCAATGGTTGTGTTTTAAGTGATCTCAACTGAGAGGCTCACTTGTAGACTATTTGCAACTTAGAGCATTGAGGAGGCAACTCAGACTCGATAGGCGTATGAGCAAGATGAGAAAACTAGTGTTGCACCAAGAGCGAGATGGACTAGGTAACACTAGTATTAGGTTAGCACTGGCATTAGGCCAGTGTTGCGGCAATTTTTTGGAGCTGGCATTAGGCCAGCGCCATGGTAGGCAAGGAGCTAACGCTAGGATAGCGCTAGAAAATATAGATTTGGTCGGCGCTGGCCCTAGGAAGCAAGGTTATCGTTGGCCTAGCCAGCGCCATATCAAGTTGTTGCTACCCTTGGTTTCCTTCACATGCACTCCTCTTTCATACCTTTGGTGCTATTTGCTTTCGTTTTTGGATGGCATGAGCTCCTCCATCTGTGCAAGCATCCAATTACCATTTTCATCATGTAATTCAAGAGATGAATATACATTCATTTCTCAAATAAAGAGAATTCATAAAGTTCCGCTGACAATGTCCATGAATTAGTTCAGTATTTGGATCGACAAATATGTAATCAATGTCACTACTGTAAGTGTAATAATAAATCAGTATTGCTCAATCAAGAATTTGAACATTATTTTATACTAAAACGAGTTCAAGAAATTCAACCGTGGAATTATTGCGACTTAAAATGGGTTCAATATTATTTTACACTAATGTAGGAGCACAATATTTATTCGAGAATAATACATAAGCTTATTCCGAATTATGTATAGTCAGGGAGTCCGAGAAGAATTGCAACAAGAACCAGTGCTCTTCTGAAATTCTAAATTTAATACAGCAAATAAGTACTGAGTCATACAGAAAATTTGAGAGACTTTTATGCAAAAATAAGCATGGCAAAAGTCTCTCCAAAGTGATATTTTGGGAGACTTTAAAACTAATGTTGATTTATTTATTTATTTTACAAGTGCATTTTTTTTCTCTTATGTATCGAACTTTTAAACTAATGATTTATCAAGCTATGTTGTATTATCGTTAAATAACCCATTTTTTGCAACTATATTAATAACATACTAATCATCCATAATATATTACCTAACTGGATTAACTATAGAAAAGAAACATAATTTTTCTTAAGGAATCTAAAATGCGTGGATTCTTAATTAAATTTGGATTGTTAAGTACCATGTGAAATTTTCCGGTGATCATGGAATTTAGGTTATTTTATACGAGCACATGCATGGACAATATA
Organism: Papaver californicum; assembly: GCA_023531435.1. NCBI lineage: Eukaryota > Viridiplantae > Streptophyta > Magnoliopsida > Ranunculales > Papaveraceae > Papaver > Papaver californicum. The sequence goes on along the minus strand of JAJJMC010012048.1, from coordinate 3,553,003 downwards.
TATTGTATTATTTTCAGTAGTCTTGGTAGAATGTGCCACGATAAAGAAGAACGGACAAACCAGTCAACCAAGTGATTATATATAGTGATTAGAACTAGGTTGTATGTCTTAGATAATAGTCTCACATGGGCTATCAACAATTCATACGTTGTTTCTTGGATTGCTCCCCCAATTGATTTTTTTCTTTAAATAAATGATTAAAACAAACCCATGATCCCATTTATTGTCTCTATAAATCACAAAAACTCCATAAAAATCCACTATTTAGTTTCTGTAAATCACAAAGACTCTTTAAAACACTTCCATAAAATCACTTGAAATCTCTAGATTTCTAGAGAATCTCCGAGAGTCTCTCAAATAAAATCTCTGAAAATCCACAGAATTCTCATTTGACTACCCTCTTATCGTATCATACTTTGTTTTGAGACTGGACATGCTAGCACTTGATGACACGTGGGCCAAAAGAATCAATCCAGAACCGGTCTGGGATCGATCCTGAATATGACCGGTCCTGAAATTTTTATTTGAATTCGAAACTAAATTCGAGTTCAAACTAGCTTTAACCCATATCAAATAAATTGCTTTTTAACATGATTTTAAAGTGCAGATTCAAATCAAAAGTTCAACACTAATTATTATTAGTATTATGTCGAAATCACGAAAGTATAGAAAACTATACCACGTAATTCAATATAATAAGTTGTAGAAACAATTAATGTATATCCTTCATCTTGATACTTTGATAATAATCAAGTTCTAAATGCTAACGCCATGTAAACAAACTTCGTTTTTTATGTTTTCAGTGAATACGACTGTAAGAACTTGGAACAAGTCGAGTAAATAGTTACTAACCTTAATCTGAAGGATGATATCTTCGTTTCCTCTTCAATACGTCTTCAGGTCTTCAATGAGTAACTAGATCATGTCTCAATATTTATATGTCGTAAGTCTAACCTAATGAAGCTGACTTTAGTAAGCAATTCAAGCGGTGTGTTGCGGAACTAAACTTGAAAACCAAACTTGACATACAAACGCTTGGTGGGTTCAACCGAGTAGCGGTCTAACATTAACCGTGATACAATTCTGGTCTATTAACATGATACATCAAATTTAAAAAATTTAGGGATCAAGCAACCCAAAACTCCAAGAATCATATTAAATTGTTAAAGAAAAATTATAACGTTGATGATTTAATATAACAAATTAACAATGATACTTATCATGTTTCAACAATAGTTTTTCTTTTGATAAATGTGGGGAAAAAAACAGTCTTAAAATTGTTGGAAAGATAGTTGAAATTTGCTTACAAAACAATTATAAAAACAAATAAAACAATGTTATGGATGAGTCACAGACTAGGTCGTTCTTTTTAAGACGTTTCACGACTCTTTCCAAAATTGTGCAGGAAATTCATCGACGTCGTGTCATCCTTGGGATAAGACAGCGGAGTTCAATCTTCTTTTAAATCTCTCTTGCACGACGAGAGGATGTGATACTTATACTGTTTCATTCTTGCTGAGAACCACATTTGTAGAAAACTAAGGATGATCACACACTAGTTTTCTTTCTTAAAAATTATTTTTCTTTTTAAACCCAAAATCATAAAAGAAAATTCTCTTTCATAAACTTAAGTTAAAAAGTACAAAAAACTATTTATTTTTTTCATAAAATTCTGATTTTTAATAGTAACGGAATTAAATATGACATTAAATGGTGAATATTATTATGGTGTTAATTAGCTCTATTTCCATTCAACAAAAACGGTTTTTAGGATTAAAATAAAATAAAGTTTTCTTATATGAGAAAATATAATGGTCATATTCTTTTATCGATAAAGAATAGGATGCTGATGAGGTTCGAATTCAGGTCATTGGTATCATCACCCAATGACTTTACCACTATACTACAATAACATTGTCAGTATAATGGTCATATTAAAACCATTCGATTGCAAAAATAATATGATTAATTCACCTTTGGTACTTGGGTTTTGTCCAACATTAATATCTGGTCTAACTTTTGTTAAGGTTTGATACTTGGAATTGACGTTGACTTTGGTCGACTCGGTTAAGTCTAATTTTAATAAATGAAGCTAAATAATTTTTTGTAATTTATCTAAACCATTGATCTTAAGTATGCGTGGAGGGCTAAAGATTTTCCTAAGACACTAATAATCATCCAAGGACCACAAAATATTCATCAACGCTTGTAAATGAAACCCTAAAATCTCTTCATTTTCTTCTTCCTTCCCCGCCGAAACCTTCTTCCTGTAAAAGTGAGTCAAAATTCTAAGAACAACTTCCATTCACGCTTGAAAAATCTGTCTTAAATCTTCACAAAGACTCATAAGAACCTATGGAAAACTTGAAGTTGTGAAGAACTGGCCATTCAGGATTTTACTCGAACAAGTTATGGGTGTTTCAGCTGGTGGTGATTCAGAGAAGATTTGAAGTTGTATATGATTCCTTGTATAGATCCTTCCCTGCATTCCATCAAATTTCATACAAACCCATTCTCCTAAACATCCACAGACACTAAAACATCTATTAATCCACTTCATTCATCAACCCATATCAACCGCAGCAACATCACTATCTCGGCTGTTCTCTAGCTTGGAACATCACAAAAATCTTAATGATTCATTATAATCTTCTCAGAATACCTTATACAGTTAGGTTATTACAAAAAGGAAATCCGAATTTCTCCATCAGACCAACCCAATCTCTTGTAAACAAAAATTTTCTTCTCCGATGATGATTTGCCCAGACCTTCCAATAGGTGTGTAGCTTCAATAAAATTCGATGAATTAGATCGAGGATTAGAATCCGTTCCTTGATAATTTCTATTGCGTTATTGAATCGATAGTAATCAAAAACTAGGTCGCTTCATTATAATAGTAGTGGGGGCACTATGATGTCGATGAAAAGAGGAAGGCAATTAAATTAAAAATGGTAGTTCTGTCTTTTTTACATAGATTTGCAACAATTTCATATCTAATGTGATGGAACTCCATTTATGTATCTATAATTATGAAGATATGTGTGCATGCTACCATGGGGGCTATATAATTTTGATGAAGGCAACGAAAGGATGAATCATGAATCAGTGATGGTGGTGGGGGGAGATATAATTTTGATAATGGCAACAAAAATAGATTAGATAAGAGGGGGTGCGAATATCTTATGTAAATATGTAACAAGTAAAGGGTAAAACATTAAATGCTAAAAAATATTAAATGATAATATTAGTTAAAATTAGACTTAACTGAGTCATCGTGGCTCAACATCAATTCCAAGTACAAAACTTTAAGTTAGAAATATATATTCCCAACCGTTAATGTTATAAAATATATATTTCCAACCGTTATTTTTTTTTTATAAAATTGGTATGGTTAGTAAGAAGGGGTGGTTGGTACTTCCGGATCCCTAGGTTGAGAAGAGGACCCAACCTAATTTCCTTAGAAACAAAAAAAAAATCCATAAAAAAATGGTTAATATTTGACTAGATACCAACCATCTACAATGGAAGGCTGAATTAGTGGAAAAATAAAGAAAAAAATTAAAAATGGGCAGTTCCAGTTCAAAGCGTGTCTCATCAGTTAGAAATCGCAAGCGACAAAACTATGAAGTTTTCTTATTTTATTTAGCAGTAGTAGATAAATTATAAAACGTGAAATTGGAGAGATTTATTCCATTAAATCTTTGGATTCTTTTAGATGAAAACACTGAAGTTAGTAGAGATTTGAAATTAAAAATTGAATTTCCTACTCCAAATCAAACTAATCTATCTTCATAACTACATTATCACAACTGAAATTACCAAAAAGAGGTAAAACTCCAAAATCGAAGAAATATGATAAGATAATCAGTGTGATCTACACATCAAATAGAGGAATCTTTGGAGATTGGATAAAATCAAAGTATGGAGATAAGAATGGATATGCAATTTCATCTGATTTGGATGTTAAGTATTTGATCATGAACTACAAATTACTATATGGATCGAGATTTATTGTGTATAAGAATATCAAAAATAAATCCACCACTTAGACGATTTTACCAAACATTTTATCAATAAATTCGTCATATATTATTATCATCTTGACCCATAGATATTTATATTCGTAAACTTGTATTTGGGAAAACCATGATAGTTTCCATATACATATATGTTTATGTCGGTTAACAAGTATAAGTTAGGGTATTAAATTTTTTTGAACTTAAGTTAAACATCTAATAATTTATCTTTTCATAAATAGATCAACTGGGACTCAAATATTGACTTTAAATATCAAAATTAACTCCCTGCTCAACTTGGATATAACTTCTCTTAATATATCCAATAACCTTATTACTCTACAAAAAAAAATGTCTATTGAACAAGGATTAATAACAATACATCATGTGTTAACATAAGTTGCACGTCCAATTCTAAGTTTCTACTTGTTAACATAAGTTCTTTTTAAGACATGGTACAACAACATATAGTGTACATGCACATACTAAAATTAAAAAAAAAGAATCAAAAATATATTTACTATTTATAATAATGGATGAAGTTTATCATACTTCTTTTAAAAAAAAAATATAGTCATGGTTGTGCTATTATGGACTTATCCTAAAAATAAATATGTTACCAAACGAAAGTGGAAAGTTGTATTTTTTTTAATCATTTTACCCATTACAAATGCCCATTAGTTTAATCAATCAAATTTTAATATATATTTTAAAAACTTTGCATAAGGTAAAACAAGAAGAAAAAAAACACTCTTTTTTACTACATTTATTACATTTAGTAAACCCTGATTTGAACTAATTGACATGTAATATTTTACCTATCAACATAATTTAATTTAATTTAATGAAACTTTAAAAGCCCCATGATTATACTCTTATAAATACTTAATAAGAATTTTAATTAGTGTATAGTATCACTCTTTAATTAGTCACTAATATTTCTATATTAAGTCAAAGAAAACAAACATCAAAATGAGATATTAAACACGTATTACAATCCTAATACTAGAGGTTCAGTTTACTTAAAAGTTTAGTTTAGAATAACATTGGAAAGGATTTTAAATTCTCTTCAAAACAAGATCCATTTTTGATAGTAAATTCAGATTTTTTTTCCCGAAATAAAATAGCTAGGATGAAACTGGTTTCATCCTGTATGAAACTAAGAAAATAAAAATATTCGAATAATGGCTAGGATGAAATCAGTTTCATCCTGTATGAAACTAAGAAAATAAAAATATTCGAATAATAGCTAGGATGAAACTGGTTTCATCCTGTTTTAAACTAAGAATATAAAAATATTCGAATAATAGCTGGTTTCATCCTGTTTTAAACTAAGAAAATAAAAATATTCGAATAATAGTTAGGATGACATGTTTTAAACTAAGAAAAATAAAAATATTCGAATAATAGCAGGATGAAACTAGTTTCATCCTGTTTAAAACTAAAAAAATTAAAATATTCGAATAATAGCTAGGATGAAACCAAAATTGAAATTTTTTTTTTCGAATAATGGCTAGGATGAAACTGGTTGCATCCTGATTTAAAATAAAACTGAAAAGAAATATTTGAATTATAGCTAGGATGAAACTAATACCATCATGTTAAAAACACTCTAAAAAATCGATACATGGCTTAAAAGTGCTTGAGAAGAACAAAAAAAGCTAAAAATAACAAAACAAGAAATCTGCAACGTTTATTGGTGTTACAAATTAATTGTTACAATAAAGCTGAAGATAAACGTTGCAAAGCTGAAAATAAACGTTGCTGATAGGTTGAAGAAACCGTTGCAGCTGTAAATAAATGTTGTAAATCTGAAGAACAACGTTGCTAAATGGTTGAAGAAACCGTTGCAGCTGAAAATCAACGTTGCAAAGCTGAAGAACAACGTTTCTAATGGGTTGAAGAAACCGTTGCCTTTTCTCTGTTATTCATCAGCAACAGAAAAAAATAATTTTTGATTTGATTTTTTTAAATCTTTTTAACTTCCTGAGATCGACCCAACCTTCCTAACATCGTTTATGACTCAACTAAACCTTTTGATCATCAACTTCATTTGTTTTCAGTCACAACCCATTCATTTACTCTCCCCGTTTCTCATCCACACATCCATTACCACAGGCTCATCCAAGACAAGTGGAGAAAATCCTGAGCACCGCAACAAACCATACTAATAGCTAGCTAGCACAGTTGATTCAGATCCACGTCAAAAACTTCACATCACAGGGGGGAGTATTCGTGATTGAAAAGTAGCAAAAGAAAGACGAGAACATTTGCCATGCAGTAGTTCTAAACATCGCCAAAAACACATGGATTTATAAGAAAGATAAACTCAAGAACAATATATTACAGACATCACATTTTGTATCTCTTTCTGGTTGTAATTAAGCAAGTGTTAGATCCAACAATCATGTCATTAATGGCTTGTATAGGAACATGCGAAACCTTAGCTAAGAAAGGGTATTTCCGTCAGCAATTAAATAATTATTTGGGTAGAATATCCAAATTGGATTTTAGAAGAGTATCTTTGGAATCTTTGGATATTTGAACATTATCTATGTTTACTTATCTTCTACACCCATAAAATGAAAAATATGGGTTATTCAACCAATTATTTGTTTTTATTTTTATATACTATTTTTTTATAAATAAATCTTTACTAATAACTAATATTGTAAAATTTTCTCTAAGATATATAAAGAATTTAATAATCACGTTTATACTCATACGTCTTTTAAAAACATTTTTAACTGCATAATATTTATAAATATTCGTCTTTTAGTCTATGAGGTATATAAATATGAAATCTTAATATATAATAGTTGAGAAGGAAAATATACTCAGAAATTATCCTTTCACGTTTTCCTATATCATATTAATATCGGAGTGAGAATACTATCATAAATGATATATGGTGCCCACTTTTGTTGCACCCAGTGCTAGGTTGCGCCCGCATGATTTTTCTTTAAGAAATTCAATAAATGACGGGTCACATTCGGTTAGCAACAATCTAGGTTTTGAACTCTTGCACATAAGAAGAAAAAACGAAGAGGAACATAGATCAACCCATCTTTAAAAATCTCATCTGCATACAAAGGTCTATTACCTAATCTTGCGTCACTATATTTTAAATAAGCACATATACCAATTAATCTTCTTAATGCATCTTCTCTTGAATCGATTACTCAAAGAGATGTTCAACTGTTATTTTATCTATAGATTTTTTTGATAATTTTCATATACTGATCTGAACATTATCTCTAAAATGTCCATAACCATCATGTAATATATATTTAAATACACTCTCCACGAACCAACCCCAATCGTGTTGGATATTTTCAAAAGTTTTATTTTTATTTGCCGCTACGACAGATTTTGGGGGTGTCAGCCTCCTATACGCCCCTAGCAGAGTGCGATACAACGTTTTTTAGAAAAAAATTCTAGTTTATTCTGAAAACCTTGTTAAAATTTAGTTTAAATTTGAATTGACGTATCTCCTCCCATAAGCCATCATTAATGCCTCTCGGAAGTGTCTGTTGGAGATGAAGAGGCATAACCAATGAGCATGAATCTCCCTATACATATGAAGATGTTTTCTCATTCAATCATATCAAAATCACTCTGTTTTTTTTTTCTAAGCATTATCAGTAACTTTCTTACAATGTGCTTTTAGTTGGATCATGGGGTATGTGAGTATCAAAAAGTTGCTTGACACGTGGCAGCAAAGTGCGGAGCACAAGATGTCCCGATCCAGGGATCGAACCAGGGATCGTACCAGGGATCGAACCAGGGATCGAACCAGGGATCGTACCAGGGATCGAACCAGGGATCGAACCAGAGATCGAACCAAGGATCGTACCAAGGATCGAACCAAGGATCGAAACATGGATCGAACCAATCCCGTATGATAAGAAGATTAGATCGACAAGTGGACGGATAGGGAGAAGCCACATGGAAAAATTTGGAAGAGATTGGGACGCCACGTGGGACGGTTAAAGGATGCCATGTATTGAGAGTTGGGTGACTCATCGACCCAAGTTGGGTGAGTCATCGACCCAACTCCTCTTCGTATAAAAGAAAAGGGAGAAAGAAAGAGAAGGGGAGAGCCTGGCTGGGGGAGTCTTCTTCTCCACCTGAAATTGCTGTAAACAGGGAAACTCCAATGGAGTTTTCATTTTTGTAACCAGAAATTAATCAATAAAAACCCTCTCAACTTCACCACCCGTGGATGTAAGCCATTAAGGGCTGAACCATGTTAAATCTTGTGTGCAATTTCCTCTTTTCTTTTGTTAATTTGAGTGATGATTTTGGTTGTTTTGGGTTTGAGAAAAATCTGCCCAAACAATTTGGCGCTAGAAACAGGGAGGGGCGAAGAGAGTTCTGTGAAGAAAACCCTGTGGTTAATAGTTATGATCTTTCCTCTGTTCTTTAACGGTGTAGAGAAACCGAGAAGTAAAAGGGGTCTGATTTTCCACGTTGTGAAGAGAGAAGTTAATGAAAGAGTTTTTCTTTTCTTTTTTTTTTCTTTTTATTTATCTTCTGTCGTTCCTCACTTGTTCTTCACCTGTGAGAAAAAATCGAGAGGATTAAAGTGAGAGTTGAGCTGAGAGAACAGGAAAAAGTTCAAGGATTGTTGTTAAGCACGTTACCGATGATGAGTTGGAGAAAAGCTATTAATTTGTGAGGAAATAAAAAAAAAAAAAACTAGGGATTTGGGAGTGAAATCAGAAAAAATTGGGATTTCAAATGATTTTGAGATTACACGGAATTGAATCGAGTATTAAGCTAATGATGAAGGGAGAACAAAAGGGTTTGGTGAGAATTTGAAAATAAGGTTGAAGAATTGCTTGAATTTGAAAATTAGGGATTTTAATGCTCTTTCCCAATGTTGAGATGAAATTGGGTTTTCAAAATTAAAGTTCAAGGGTTGAAGTCAGAGATGAATAATGAGTGAATTGAATGAATTGATGATCAAATCAAATTTTGAATGGTTAAATATTGATAGCAATGATCAATCTCAGATTGGTGATGAAATCAAGGTTTCAGAAGAATTGGTTGATTGAGAACAATTCAGAAGATTCAGAACAATTGTTTGATAACCTTCAGGAACATACAAGTAGTCTTTTCTTTTATATCTCCATTCCTTTTTCATATACATATATACTACCTTCATCTTGCAGAACAGGGCTATGGGGATTTAAGAAAGCAGGGCTTGAGCTATCACACCTGAACCATACTTGAAATTTTTTATGCTCAAAGAGAGAAATTAACATCAAAACCAAGTTGCAGGACAACATAGTCTGTACAACGACTATTGGCAGTAACATCAAGGAGCTAAGTATTTATATAGTCCTTTTTGTTGATTTGGTATCTGAGTACTAGAAACATGATTTTACCCCATCCCATACATAATTTCAAGTTTGTCCAATTCTATGCATGTTATGAGAAAATGATTGACTATCTGCTTATAACTTGACCGTTAATATGCCTCAATGTGATGTAATTTTGTAACTTGTAATGTGATGTTTTTGCCATAAGAGGCTCTGATTGAGATTATTCTTTTTGAGTGGAGAATCCATGCTGAATTTTATGAGAACCATTTTAATTCCAGGAATATTGGTAGATGATGAAGCTTTAGCTTGAATTGCAAATCTGTTTTCTGACATCTAGAACTTATACACTGTTGGAATCATAAAATGAAATCTAATCGTTAGAACTTAGTGAATTTTGGATATGTTATGCTTAGTTATATCAGGAGAACTCATACAAAATTTTAGGATGATCGGACTAGTAAAAAAGGTATAAGTTGTCGTATTACAGAGACTCATTTTACAGAATTTGTATAACATGGCAGAGTTTATAAGATTGAAATGAGGAACTTGTACTGCTTGGATTTCTTTGATATCTAACCGTCACTTTCAGTTCAAATTTTCATGGCATGACCCTGATGTAGTTGTGAATGTATGGTTAAAATTTCATCATGCTCCTATAAGTGTAAGACATGTTTTTAATAGGGACAGCAGACTATGTTCCCAGGACATATTCCTGAATTTTCATGTGTACATTTGAAGTCTTGTGTTGTGTTTGAATGTGATGAGTAGATCGAATGTTTTATATAGTTGATATCATGTATTACAGCCTGTAGATCTAAATTGAATATATTGGAACTTAACTTTTGAGTATAAATATCAAGTTAGCTGTTAAGTTTAATCCTAGAACTTTTAAAGCTTTTAAAATCTGTCCTGCAACTCAATTGGGTTGTGCCAATCCATAAAAAAGAGTTTTCTATACTATATAACAACTATTAGCATGATTCCAGTTTAACCTGAAGTAGAAAAATGCAATCTCATAGCTTGCTGTCAATGTTTTAAGCTATTTACATTAACATATAATTCAGCTCTATTAGCATTTAAATTTGTTCTGCAATATTTGATCTAAAATATTTAAGCCAGTTGATTCATATAGTCACTTATGCATGAAATATATTGATAGAGTAATTGTTTTGTAACTCTATCAACTGCTATTAACTTTTATACAACACAAGAATATATAGGTATCTTAAGTTTTACTTAAATTTCACTTAAACTCAACTTATAATATCTATATATGTAGGGAACTTATTAAGCCACAATGTCTACCTAATATGCAACTTTTATCTGCAAATAAATATGATTCAATCAGTTATCTTTCTTATATACTTGAGCTGTGAATAACCTCACGGCTACTATCTACATACAAAGCTAAGTACAATGCAATCTCAACTTCATACTATCTTTCAATACTTTCTTGTATTGTTATAACTGAAATTGATCCAGGATAGACACTTCAAATGTTGAATTCTGATCCACCTGCAAAAAGGCAAAGAGCTATAGCAAGCCAAGGCCATAACTAAGTGCTGGAACTGTTGCTTTATCTACAAAAAGCTAAGTATCACCAATTCTAACTGAAATTAAATGATACTTTGAAAGCTTTAAAGTAAATACATGAATTCTGAAATGTTACTCTTAGCTCCAAGCATTCTGAATGCGTGATCATTATCAATCTTAAATTGAATATGCAAGTTAGCATACCATTGTAGTTCAGAGAATTACTAACTGACTAGGGGAAACATCAATGTGCATTCTTATCCATTCCTGTTTTTGCTTTGAGTCCCTAGTTATTGCTCCACTTAGCATTTCCTACAGTTTCAACCTACACATTCATACCATATTAAAATAACTGTTGAGAATATGTTTAACTGTGTTGTCATTGTGATTGTCCCATTTCTGATACCTCACTGGTGAGAATGTGCTTCTCTATTCAGTAATAGTTTTAGACTAAGCATATCATATCTTGGGTGGTGGTTATAATCTAAGCATGATCTTTAATTCTCATCTGTGAATGATATTATCATCAACATTCTTTACTATTTATAAGCATGAGCTTAATCTCACATGTCTGCAATGGAATATTTCTTGAATGTTAGGGAAAATCTAGTTGTCTTAATAAGTTATGAGCGTTAATATCTCACTTCACCTAAGAACATGATGAACCTTAACTCAAAAAATCTCAAATTTATATCATTATTAGTCCTTGCATATGGGATGTGAATGTTAATGTTTGGATCTTGTATGAACCTTTATGCTCAATTAACATGATAAATTAGCCGTGGAAATGGTTTTGTTTGTAATTGAAGACATCATAATCATTTTCAAATCTTCATCTGTGCTTTATGAACTGGATGTTTAAAGTCGTATAATCGCTCTGACTTTCTTATTCTTATTAGAACTCCATAAAATCTTGTTGAATTTTAGCAAATCAGGAAGAAGTATGTTGTTGCTTCAAATTTTTTGATGCATGGCACAAAGATTGTGACTGTTCTGTAGCTGCTTTAGATACAAATGTGTAATGAAAGTTCAGCAATATGCTTACTCCTGTCAACATCAAAGCTGGAATTCTTAGATGTTCTTTCCTAGACTTCATTGTGCTTGGCTGATAAACAAGAAATGATCTTTAGAGGGACTGGCCCTGCTCCAAACTCAGACTTACACAATCTTCAACATTTTCAACAAATCTGTTCATCATATTGAAGCACGAGTGCAGTGAACGTCATCAGTTCTGTCAAAACAATATGGAATGGGGGCAATACCATTCTCAACAACTTCGACAACTGAATTACATCAAGAATTCTCAAAGTATGAATCCATTCTAGGGTTCGTTATCTCCAGAGCAGCAGATTGGGTACGGACACACTGAAGAGCATGACATCTTCTGTAAAGTGTAGCTGAATGCAAACATCTTCAGTCGCACAGAGGTCAATAGTTCGTGAACAAGAGATCATTAATTCGGGACAAAATAAATAACAGGCTAAGTTCTTGTTTCCAGCTATATCTTTCGCTTTATGTTATCAATTAGCATTGAAATAAGTTCATATATGCTTATGCGCAGGGCATTCAAAAATACTAGTTAAACAAATGCATTTTAAGCTCTATTTATAGAAAAGAATTTTACTTGACTAGTTTTAAGTATTTAACTAGCTAGGAAATATTGAAACACTATAAACTGAGTTTTGAATGTCTGAATTATACTTTTGATTCAAACATGTGAAATGTTAAGATATTTTTATGAGATGTGAAGATACCTGTGAAGGACACTTCAAAAATGCGGCAGCTATGCAATAATGCACTGGGGGGCATGCTAAAAAGAAATCAAGGTTTTAGCTATATGGGCTAAATACTGTGCGCCAATAGGTATTTCATTTCAATAATTACTTAATACAAAATAAATAATATTATTCGCCAGTTATATGCGTTGTACTTCTTAGCATAAGGCGACAATTGATAGATACTTCAAATGGCTCATACTTCATGAAGAATATTCAGTAAATACTTCAATTTATTCTGAACTTCTTCGAAGGGCGATGCCTCTTATATTTCTTGCGGCAATCTGAACGCTCCAACATGAATTATCATTCAAAAATGGGGATCTCCTTCAAAAATGGAAGGCGACTACTTCTACATCCATATACTTCTGATTTCTCAAACAGCAATTACTTCGGAATATTCATCTAGATAATTCTCATGTCTTATTTAAAAATATATGTCATATTTTATTTCTATATATGCTTCTCATGTATATAGAAGAATATGGGATATGTCTTAAATAAGAAATGAGAAATGAGAAATATCTGGATGGTTTTTCAAGTATACTTATCTACATTTCAGGTATATTTCTTACCGATATTTCTCCATTCAGGAGACAAAAAAAAAAAAAAAAAAAAAAAAACAAAAAAAAAAAAAAAAAAAGAAAAACTGATGGGTGCATCCCCAATGAGGGAACTCATATAATAGTCTTGAAATAAGGCTAATGGGCGCATCCCCAAAGAGGGAACCCATGTAAGAGTCTTAATAAAATGATGGACCACACATAATTTACTCCATGCCAGGGATAAATTAGGCGTGTGATCCTTCAATGCTCAGTGGCTAGAGCAAATTTATGGGACACATTAATTTACTCCATGCCCGAGATAGATTAAGCGTGTGTTCCTACTGAACTCCGTGGCGGGAGACATGATAAGACTATTAGGTCGCAGAACCTATGAAAGAGTCTTGAAACAAAATTCTCATTTTCAGAGTCTGGTTATCATTTTTCAGAGTACGTTTCGGGACCAACCCTGTATCTTACTCCTGGCTCGGGTTTGTTTCGTATGTGTGGGATCTCGATCCATTGTACTTATGAAAAAATGTTTAACCCAACGATCAGTATATATATAACATGCTGCTTTATAGGGACAAAAATATGATGAAGCCATGAAAATACACAAGTCTGAAGTGCTACCGCTGCACAAATTTGATGTATTGTTAATCCGAAGCATGGATCGCACTAAACATGGTTCGATCCCTAACAAGAAAAGAAAAGCTTTAACGATACAACTAATGATAAGTATCCTTTATTTCTTTGACTTGAAATTTTCTCTTGCATTAATTTTTCTTGTTTGTATAAGTCATGAAAATGACTCTTATTGAAAGGTGAACAGGCTAAAATGCCACCCACCACAATTATCGGAATGTCTGGTGCGAATAGGCTTTGGCGCGTATAAAGAAAATTACGCCCAATGAAGAACCTGACATGTGACCTGTTCCGATTGTTACTTTGAATTTGAATTCCTGATTGATTCATCCATGAAATAATATTATTACGCTAATATGCGCTTATGTATAAGTTTTGCAGCAAAATTCTATTTTTGAATGAATCAGGTTCATACTCTTATCGTGACAAGGCCAAGCAAGAAATAACTGAAGTAATTTTCTTAAGAGTTTTTCTTCAAACAACTCTCAAGAAAAGGGGGCAAGTTGTGAGTATCAAAAAGTTGCTTGACACGTGGCAGCAAAGTGCGGAGCACAAGATGTCCCGATCCAGGGATCGAACCAGGGATCGTACCAGGGACCGAACCAGGGATCGAACCAGGGATCGAACCAAGGATCGTACCAAGGATCGAACCAAGGATCGAAATGGATCGAACCAATCCCGTAGGATAAGAAGATTAGATCGACAAGTGGACGGATAGGGAGAAGCCACATGAAAATTTTTGGAAGAGATTGGGACGCCACGTGGGACGGTTAAAGGATGCCATGTATTGAGAGTTGGGTGACTCATCGACCCAAGTTGGATGAGTCATCGACCCAACTCCTCTTCGTATAAAAGAAAAGGGAGAAAGAAAGAGAAGGGGAGAGCCTGGCTGGGGGAGTCTTCTTCTCCACCTGAAATTGCTGTAAACAGGGAAACTCCAATGGAGTTTTCATTTTTGTAACCAGAAATTAATCAATAAAAACCCTCTCAACTTCACCACCCGTGGATGTAAGCCATTAAGGGCTGAACCACGTTAAATCTTGTGTGCAATTTCCTCTTTTCTTTTGTTAATTTGAGTGATGATTTTGGTTGTTTTGGGTTTGAGAAAAATCTGCCCAAACAGGGTATAAACTCTTAATCTAGTTATGTTGTTATAGGGCTTCAATGTATCTTGAAGGAATTATTTTATATACCCGTTTATAATCACCAATTTAAGTGGAAGGGTCAATATAATTATCTAAAAGAAATTTTTCGGAGCCTTAAAAGATGGTTTTTCATCCTTTATTTGAGTGTAATTTCCCAACAAACTATTGTTGTCTTAGTTCATCAAATTTTATCCCTGTAGCATTTCCATTAATCGTCCTCTAAACATTACCACCATTTGAATTAATGGTGTTTGCAGCTACTTGAGCGCTAACCATCTTCTTTCAATTTCAAAGCATTTTACTAGGTTCTTACAAATTAATACATACAAAACCAAATAGTAAATTTTATAATATGGGTTCTTCTCGAAACTAAAAGCAATTCTGTCACTTCCATCGAATTTTCACTATATTGTCGAACCTAAGCAGTCGATTTTGATCCACAACAGAGAAATATGAAGTAAAAGTCGAACGTATTTTTTCACTTTTCATCTTTTATTGGTGACTCGGCATTTGAGGGTGTTTTAAAACAAAAAATCGACGTTGGCGCCACCAATAAAAGTGTGCACCGCGCCACCAACAAAAGTGTGCACCATTTATCATTTTCATACACTAATCAGTTTATGTGTACCACAAGCAGGAAAAAGGAAACTGGATAACTAGTTTTTTCTATGCACCATTTGGAGGAGGGGCAAGATTTTTCCCTGGTGCTGAGTTAGCCCGCCTACAAATTGCTGTCTTTCAACATTTCTTTATCACCAGATATAGGTTGGGCTAACACGAAAGTGTCTGTCGATCTTCAACCCTTCTTAGATTTGTATTTGATTCAAAAATGACATTGGATTTTGATTGACTGATCGATGACGTAAGTGGAGCCAAGGAGGATGAGATGTTATTCTTTCCATCAGCTTGACTTGTAAATGGCTTTCAAATTCGTATATCCAAAATGACAATTTGATCATGATACGTGCAGTCTCGACTCAACTGTATATGATCTCTGGAGAAGAATGTATTATTGATTCTCTTGAATTGTTCATAGACATATAAATTCATATGTATTGTTTTTATTTACGCATGATTTGTATATTAAATTTGATATTTTCATGTTTGTTCATTCTTCATCACCTAATACTATTATGTAAAACTCAGTTGCCAAGTAGCTTGTCTCAAAGATATATGACAAGACAATGGGGTTTCGTTAGTTTTTACTTGAAGGCTAGTGATGTAAATTTTCTCTATGAATCAGGGGTAGAATATGACATCTATTGGGGATATGATAATACATTACATTGTCACAGTTTACATCTGCATAATATACAGACATAAACAACTATTTCCAGAACATTTTAGCAACAAATTAATTTAAAATAACTTAATTTTAAATTTACATCTCGATAATGGTAAATGTAAAAGATTAGGAACGTCGAGGTGCATACTCATGGTGCACCTATCAGGATTTTCTATGAATTTATAATGCCCAAAACATATATATAAACGGGAAAATGGTTTAGTCCAAAATCAGTTCCGGATTGGACGAGATAGTTCTAAACGATCTAGGAAGGTACAAACCATCTATTCTAGGTTTATTCAGAAATGAAAAGTACACGTTGTCCTTCATACGCTCCTAATAAGCACGCGAATGAAGCCACAATGGAAGAATAAGAACTGATTGGAACTGTTAAAAACCTCCGTGGTGTAGTAACTGAAAAGAATAAACATATAAAACAAAATAAAACTCTATTTTCAGATTTTTTTTCTTTCTTTTTTAATTGTTAAGAAATTTAATAATAACAAATTATCGAACTCAGGTCATTTATATTATTATCAAAAAAATTACCATTGTACTACGACATTAAGGCTCACCTTTTAACATCTTTGTAGTTTTTTCAATGCCTGAAAGAAATGAACAGAAAAAAATTAGAGGAAGAAAACACAAAAATCGAGTTTTCTTCTCTTTAGGAATTACACATTTAGACTTTATATCCAACCGTCAATCCACCTATATCCAATTCGCGCATTCGACTGTATGGGAATGGAAACAATAAATTGGGCATAGATGGAAACTAGCTCAACCCCTGTGAAAAATTTAATATTAGAGTTGCTTGTTCTCTTTTGGAAAAAAATGGTTTAGTCCAAAAGCTCATCAAAATAGACAGTTTAGTCCTGACCTATTCAATTAGGTACAATTTAGTCCTTTATTTATTTGAAAATGGAAAGTACACAAGTAACTTTCCTGATTTACAATTTAGTCTAAATATTTACAGTTTAGTCCAAAGTGATTCATGATGATATCAACAATTTTAAATAATATAAAAATAATTAAAAACAATTTATCTTTTAAACCGCCGATCCAAAATTTGTAAACTTTATATTTTCAGGAAGCTCTTTCCGAGATCTAATAAAACTATACCCGTATGATTATATAATTTTCATTTTTAAAAATTTTTATTTTCTCTTCATGGTTATCTCATGTGTACAAAAAAGTACACATGCATAAAATTTTCATAAGCTTATGCAGTTATTTTTTCACATGTGCACCATTTTGTACATCCCTGCAAAACATGCATGAAACCAATTATTCATAACCACACACTTAGACCTACTTTTTCATAGGAATTACACTGGTGCACCAATATGTACACACCTGTAAAAACATACATAAAAACCTATCATTCAAAACCACAAAAACCTACTTTTTCATGGGAATTACATTGGTGCACCAATATGTACACCCCTGCAAAATATGCATAAAACCGATCATTCATACCCCCACACAGACCTAATTTTCATGGAAAATACACTGGGGCACCAATATGTACACCCCTGCAAAACATGCATAAAAACGATCATTCATACCCATACACAGACCTATTTTTCACCGAAAATACACTGGTGCACCAATATGTACACTCCTGCAAAACATGCATAAAACCGATCATTCATAACCACACACAAACCTATTTTTTCATGGAATTACACTAGTGCACCAATATATACACCCCTGCAAAACATACATAAAACCGATCATCCGTAACTAGATACAAACCTACTTTTTCATGGGAATTATCCAGGTGTACCGATATGTACACACCTAAAAAATGCATTAAATCGATCATTCATACCCACACACAGACCTATTTTTCATTGAAAATACACTGGTGCATCAATATGTACACCCCTATAAAACATAGAACAAATCAACTATATTCACCCAGAAACAAATCTATGTCATGGAAATTATAGTGGTGCACCAGTATGTACACACCTACCCATATTGGATAAACATAACATGGATATTCAGATGGTTTGTACCATCAACCTCCGGAACCTTGTGACATGCTTGGGTGCTCTACCATTTTGAGCTTATCAGTCCCTAGATTAAGTACATAAAACCAAAAAAGATTGATGTCAAAAGTGCATCAGGATATATTACAGTTCTGTACCACTAATAATCAGCATGTGTACAACTATGTACACATTAACAATCAACATGTGCACAGCGTACACACTAACAATCAACAAGTGTACAACTATATACACATTGAAAATCTACATGTGTATAATTATGTACACATTAAGAATCAACATATGTACAACTACGTACACATTAACAATTTAATATAGACAACATTATAACAACTTTGCATATAAAGCTTCATTTAAGGAACACTTATGAAAGAAATCAACATATTTACACTACCTTATTTGTTTCAACTATCATATTAACAATTCAATATAGTTAACACTATAAACAAATTTACATATAAAGCTTCATTTAATGAATGTTTATGGAAGAAATCAGCACATTTACACTACCTCATTTATTCCAAAAAGATTAATATCATCAAGTTCAAGACCATCAACCTTCACTATAGCTGGAATTGCAACAGCTGGACCAACAATAGAGTTGGTCCTATTAAGAAATATTATCAAATACATGCAACCACGGAAAACATTAATCTGTAACCTTAGAACTGATGCAATGAGCTGCAATAATTTCACGGTGATTGGCTAATTGCAAAGAACATGAAAAATACACAGATTCCTGGAACCAAGTTACAATTTATGAAAAAAGACCCATTAAGTTCTAGGCATCTACATACCTGAATACATCCAAAAATTGGAAGGCCTTTCTGCAAAGATAAACTTCTCTTCATAAGGAGAACTGCTTCAGCGCCATCACTCACTTGACTAGAGTTTCCTACATGCACAAAAAACTTTGATTAGAAAACTATGAAATTAGAAATTACTGCCTCTTCTTGACCTAGGAAATGTAAACCTCAGGCCATTTCTTAGAAACTAGAGCATAATAACTCATACCTTTATACAGAGCACATGAAAAAAAGGTACATGTGCAGGATATTATACCACCTAGGAACTCAATTATTCTTGGATCATGAATACATAGGCATATGGATGAAACCCAGGAACTAAAAAAATTAGGGGAAAACAAATAAAATTCGATCGAGATCAATCAGTATACAAATTATGAACTGGAAATCAAGCAAGTGAAATCAAAGGATTAACGAACAACAAATTGGAAATCTTAGATTAAGAATCAAAATAACAATCTGGATCATGCATGTATGCACATTATGAGTTGGGAATCAAGCAATAAAAGCATGCAAATAAGTATACAAGTGAAATAAATAAAGAAGAACAATCGGGAACCTCATAAGTAAGAACAAAATCAAAATCAAAATCAAAATCAAAATCAAAATCAAAATCAAAATCAAAATCAAAATCAAAATCAAAGATCAAACAAAGTATGAATGATCGAATCAATTTCATATCATGCATTTAAAAAGAAATCAAAACCTAACAAATCGAAGACTAACCTGAGATCAAAAACTGATGAAGAAACGAGTTGATCCAACAAAATTGCCTCTGAATTCTCTCTCGGTCTCTCTCTCTCTCTCATAATTAAAAATTTGAGAACAAAAATCAAAACAATTCAAAACCAGCCGTTAATAACTCTGAAAGGTTAATTTTGGTAATAGAAAAATTTGAGAAATTTTAAATCGGTATGAATTTGGATTAACTCGTCCATATTTTCGACCAACTTGTCTATACGGGGATTATTTGGACTAACTAGTACTAGGCTTGAGAAGACAGGACTAAACTGTCTAAAACCCACCGACTTTGGGACTAAATGATAATTCCTACTTCTCTTATTTACATTGTCAGTGCATATTGGCCGCTAACATGAGCAATAGATTGGGCTTGGCTCAAGTAGTTTGCAACTTGTGTCCGGTTCTTCAAGCTAAATGACTAGTGGATAAAGGGCAGTCTCTCTTTTTTCCCCCTTCTCTTCTACTTCTGGTATTTTATTTGATATTAAACGTTACAAGGCTTGCTATATAAAACTAAGTCGTAAACTGGAATCCTCCTTTTGATTCGTGAAGCAAAATAACTCCCACAAATTCTTGATTCTCATTAGGGTTTTCAATAATCCTACAAGTATTACTGATTGTTTTTAGTTCCATCGTCAATGGCTGGAAGAGAAGTTCGAGAGTATACCAATCTTACCGACCCTAAAGGTATCTCTCTTTTTCCCTATGTCTCTCTGTCTTTGTTAGTTCACATTCTAGGGTTTTGTCTATGTTGAAGATTAAGAATGCAGAAGGTTATTGTTTTAATGGATTGTTGTTAGTATTGAAATTTCTTGTTTTAGGGTTTTATTCACCAATGTTAATTTGGTTTGGTTGGTTTTGTTGATTTTACTTAGATAAGAAATTCGGGAAGGGAAAGGATAAAATTGATGATGAAGACGTTACGTTCCAACGCATGGTAGCCAAGGTTAGTGAATCTGCCCTGCTATCATCATTATTAAGTAAATACGATTGTATCAATTTCTGTACCCTTTGAGTAGAAACAAATTTATACACTTGATCAGTTCATTAGTATCTATATAGAACAAGGCAGTTCCCCTTTATCTGTTAACTTACCATTTGAACAAACTTGGTGAGACAGCATGACATTTGTTTGAATTAAGATTGGTTTCGGTATCTTGCATCTCAGTGTGGAAAGTTATATGTTAGCTCAACATGTGGTATAACATAGGAAACAATCTGATAGTTACAATTCTGCTTGATGCGATAAGTATGCCACTTGACATGAGAGAAGAGAAAAGGAGCATAAATTATAGGGAACTTGTTTATCCTTCTTCAATCTCTATGTTCTGATCTAGTCTTGACCAAATAAAAATATAACATATCATTATTCTACTCTGTGTTGAGTCTCTTGGTAAACTGTTTTACTGTCGGTTTAAGCTCAGCAGGAGCTCTCTATTATGGGTAAGTCGTGCTTGTCAGATGAGAACATTTTCCGAGAACATCATTAAACTCTTGGAATTGCTTGCCTTTCCTTTATTTTTAGAATATCAATTCGTGCTTGGTAAACTTTATCTGAATATCAGAAGGAAATACTTATAGCTCCATGGATTCACTATCCAACTTTTTTTAGTTTCTTGTACACTTGAAAGTTATATGGTAGGTCATATTATACATGGATATCTGTAATGTTGGCGTGGTACTTATCGAAAGAGAATTGTGGTAGTTAGTTTGGTGTTTCTTGGGATTAATGAGCAAGTGCATGTTCTCTCTTGTTTGGATTCTGTTGTGTAAGTCTTCTCATAACGTGCCCCGGCAGGGTTCTTGGCTTCTTACCGGGTGGTTAATGCGAGCAGATGCAGGAGGTTGCTGGAGAAAGAGGAGGTTACCTTCACGGGAGAGGCGGTAAGTGTATCTATCAGGAAAGAATTCTTATTCACGCACATGACATACTCATGCAGTATACATGTGACTTTCTCTCAGCTATTTTCAGGGGGATTTTGTTTTTTTATGTTAGTTTATCAAATGGATGCAGCTTTGGACAGCGATGACCTGCTCTACCTCAAGGAACAGATGGAAGCTGAAGAGGATGCTGAACGCATGTTACGTCGAACTGAGAAACGGGCATTTGCTGCATTTAAAATATCCTACAGAATGTTTGCATGTGCTGTTAAATAAGAAATTGGTGAAGTAGAATATAAGGATCTCTCTCTCAGTCACACACCCACCCACACACACATAAACACTCTTGATGTTATATATCTACCTTTTATCTGTATTTCTTAACTGGAGGATACAAAGCTGCAAGTTTAGCAGACTCTGGGCCTGCGCCAGTGCCTTTGCCCCTTTGTGTTGAACCTAAGCCGAAAAGTGGGATCAGGTAGCTCTTCCTTGTTTCAAGCTGACGCTTTTGAGCCTCTTTAAGCTCTTGAATGGAGATTGATTGTTGTGATTTGTGAAAATGTAGGCAACAAGATCTCCTCAAAAATATTGTCGAGATTAGACCCAAGCGACACAAAGTGTCGAGCCCATCTAATGCAAATCAACATGCCACAGTTTCAAGTGCCCAATCTTCTACGAACGAAAGAATTGAGCGTAAGATGGAGAAAGAGCTCCCTCCTTTAAAGACTAATAATGAAGAAAAAGCTGAGACGAAACCAGAAAATCCTGTCAGGAGCCTATTAGGTTTAGCTTATGAAAGTTCTGATGACGAGGAAGACTGACTACTGAACATGTGGTATGTATTGATGCAACTGTGTATCTTAATTCATATTTTGATTCCCAGACATATTTTAGTCTTTTATACCAGCATACCTGAGTATATGTCTCTTTTGCATGCGTTTATTGATAAAGAACAAAAACTATTGCAAACAAGAAAAAGTTCTCAAACTTAGATAATAAAAATTAGTATCTTGGTTTTCAAACAACTGAACGTCACTTGTCCTATCAGCATCTAGATCTCGTAGTGCATCGTAAGGCACCTGATGAACTTGTTAGTCACCTTACTGCTCCAACATTTGCGACGGGGAAGCTCTGGTCACGATTGTATCACGGGCTTGCCACACGCCTTCCTGTTTGACTGAAAGATGCCCCATTGATGAATCTATCCCTCACAGAACTCCAATTCCATGACTGTCCTCTACCTAATCCATCCTGCCTCCATGTCACCTGTATTCAATTATTTCTTTAGTTAATAAAAACCCTGGGTTGTAAATTGCTTCCAGTTAAAGTGTTGTTATCAGTCAAATATTCTTTTACTTCTACAAATAAAATTTAGGGATTAGTACGTCTACATAACCCTATTCAGACCTCTTTGTTTCCTTTCGGTGCGATGAAAAGATTGGCTTCACTCTTTACTTGGATTCATACTTCCTCCAATGGCATACACCCCCCACCCATTATACAGATTGTTTGCCACGTGAGCATATCCAAAACGCACCCTGTGAAATTTGTTTGTCGGAAAAGTGAACGAACTTGGAGCAGAGAACTCGGCAGTTACCTTGGCATTCTTTGATTGCAATTGGGACCAAAGTGGTTGAAGATTACAGTTACCCTCATGTTCCTATCCCGAGTGAACCCGTCGTCATGACCTAGAAGCATCACCTTGTCATGGTCCCTGAACCAATTGTTTGAGATGGTTATGTCAGTGGACCCACGTGTAACGTCAATTAGACCATCTTGGCACTGGGAAACGGTGTTGTGATCGATCCAAATCTTCCAAGAACTCACCATCCGAATTGCATCTCCGTCGAAGATTTACAATCTTTGAACCTGGTCCTAATACAAGGCCAGGAGCTTGGGCGCGACATTGATGGAACGAAGACCATGGATGATCACATCATGCACCTGCTAGTGAATTTATAAATGAATTTAGCATCAAACAGAAAATTGGGACCAACAAACTGTGTACTATGTTTATTACCCCTTGAAGCAAGAAGCAACCCCCACCGGCAATGTGAACATCGACTCCTCTGCCATCAGTGGTGGTGAAACTACTTATAAGAAGCGACTTCTGGAGTTTGATGTGCATATTCCTTTGGAAGGTGATCCAAACCTTTCCTCTCAGCTTGCTAGTCCCATATCTCAATGTCCCATATCTAGGGTTTAATGGGTCATCGCTGGATCAGTAACTCTATATTTAGTAACACCCCGTCCTATATTGTTTGTCATTTTTCCTGCAAAACCCACTGAGCAACGCCCTAGTTGTTGACGATTTCTCCTCCAGTTAGGGTTAGTTCTCCAACATTTGTCGATCACGTTCATGCCAAAAATTGGGCTTGCTAGGAAAATGAGAAGCAAGACAGTAAGAGCACAGGATGCATAGCTAGGATTGTCATTGGAGTAGGCCATCTAAAGTCTTGTTTGGTTAGTTTGATGAAATAGTATGTGGATGTTGTTTGGTACTTCAAATTCTTCAGAATGGAGATTAAAGAAATTTGATAAGAAAAAGATTACGACTTTCAGATATTATATGCACAAATAGGTTCTGATGGAAAACATAAATAGGCAGAGCTTAATTAGAAGTCTTCATAGTGGATTGAAAATGTACGGGTATGAAATGGTTCTTGGCTTAGACGTGGAAGAAACAATATATAGATACACTTAAAAATGTATCTGTTTAATGAAATAAAACTTATGCAATTAAATTAGCCTTGTAGTTTTGGAAACCGAAATGCAATGAATCTTGAGCATTAACACAGTTTCATTAATAGACCAGATCTAGAGTAGAAGATGGATTAATAGGAACAGGTTCTATGATTCTATGACTATATCCCTCTTAAATACGAAACTTCAATTAAACACAACAGGGTCACTCTTCTGGAAACTACAAAAATACAGGTTGTATGTGAAAAGAAAACTGATTGATTCACATATAAGTCAAGTTCATGATAAAACTTTGATTAATTTACTTTCGATATAACTTATTCAAACTCTTTTGCCATTGCTGAATACTTTCTTTAACTATCTAAACCTATCGACGACAAACAACTCCATACCCATTGCTCGTTCTGCTAGTACAATCGACAGTTATGGTTGGATCCAAAACCAAAGAATTGGTATCCTCAACTGAATTCTCGGACAAGAAAATGCAGCGCCTACAATCTGCAGATAAGAGAGACGATGTCTTGAATTTGTCTTCTCCACCCATTATTGGCATTGCAACACCTCTCTTAACCGGGTTTATGTAGTCAGGTCGATAAGTCTGACCTAAAACACCTTCAACACTCTCTGACAGATCCAAGAACTTGAACTGAACTTCCAAATGAGCAAAACAGTCATCAGATGGTATCTGATAGTTGTGGATTCGATCATCTTCTTTCGTGACAGGGACTACATTTACATAAAACTCAGTAATGCCTGGTAATTTTACTAACACACGGTTGCGTGTCGCTGTTCTTTCAACTGTTAATCGACCGTCTGAAGCAACCCAAGTAGAGAGATGACCTTCTTCAATGGTTAGTGGTTCGTTATTGTACGTGAAAACAAGTTGATCAACAAGGTCATCCCATTGAGCTACCTTCTTTGCAGCTAAGGTGAATGTCTGGGAATTGAACATGAAACCAAGGGCTTGAATCCATGTGTTATCACGGTTTCTTCCTTGAGGTCTTCTGCCGATGAAGCGAGCGTTGATTTGAAACTTCGTATCAGAAACTAAACTGAAAGTTTGGTTAGTCTTTCCATGGAAGTAAAACATGACGCCATCGCCTCCAACAAACCTTGGATCATAGCACGCTGACCCAATTCCTGTGCAGTCTGGCACGCGATCTACACAAAAGAATAAAAAGAACAAAGATTACTAGTGAGTCATATCGGTTCAATTAAGCCACCTCTATATCATGCAGACCCAATCACTCACTCTTCTTCTTGTTTTACCTCTACAAACAAACAGCAACTATTATCTTCCTTTTCTTACGATCACATACAACGCACACATGCTAATTAACAATATTAGTTATCAGTAAAATAGCTACACTGTCACTCATCCTAGCTAACTTCCACTATGTCGTAGTAACTAGTAAGCAACCCACATATTTCACCATCTCTTTTCTAGTGAAATGACCTACAACATAGTTGTAGCAAGCCCCCGTTCATATACGAACAAGCAGATATGCATATGCTTGTTTATTATGTGCTACAGAGTATGAACATTTATATGCATATATATCGCTAACATCGCTAGCTCTAAACATGAAGTTCATGCATATATGATGCGAAAAAGGGAACCGCGAGATGGGTCTATCATTTAAAACTTACTCTTGCATATGGCTTCACAAGAAACGGAGTTGCAGTCGATGAAACAAGCTTTATCTTTAACACTAGCTGGTTTCAACATAGGACATTCTTGTGGGCACGGGATGTTTCTCTGGAAACAATTAGTATTTGGGTCATTGCAGCTGTAAGTTTGGGGTGGAAATACTTTAGCCGCGACTTGTGATGGGGGTGGTGCATTTGTCGTTCCAGCGTAAGTCTCAGCAAGAGTTGGTTGAGCCAAAGAGATCAAAGAGCTGATCAGGACTAGGACAAGGACATGAATTGAACTACTGCGGCTGTGAGTGTACATGGCTGCAGTCACTGATCACTCACTCACGCAAAAACCTTAAAGTTGTAAACCCTCAACTGAAGTGAAGTGATGGGTACACTAGTGAAGAAAAGACTCAAGTACTTGTAAGGAAATTCATATATAGAATTTGATTAGATCTTCTTATCAGAAAAAAGTACTAATAAATTATAGACCGACAGTTAATGAAGATAATTAAGAAAAGATAGTCAAATAGAGTTTTAAAGTAGAGTCGGTGAGGTTCACTTAATTTTTTTAATTTGTTTATGATTTCAAATTATTGAGATTGCTAATAACATTGGAGATTGCAAAGCTGAGCTGTTTTTCCCCCATCGACCACATGCATTTATGCGAAGGAAGGCTTCGAGGTCGAGAAATTTTGCATTACTCATGGTCTGTCTGTAGTTTGTCTATCTGACTCACATAGTTGTGGTTACCAATGGACATACGTACACAGTGCGGAACTAGTATAGGTTTGCCGCGTAATGTATGCCTTGTAATGGGGCGGCCTGCTGCTCTTCGTTTAATGCTTCCACTTACACCACATCTCACTCACATGCACATCATTTCTTGATCACAACCAATACTAGTAGGACTAGGACAAATAGGCTCACAAAAGAACTTTATTTGACTCTATTTGACACATACAGAAAAACTCCATTTTTCTTTTGCATAGTTCGTTCTTTTTTTAATAAAATAAGAATTTGGCATGGTATATCTACTATTGTTATAAAAAACATAGATGGATGCTGGTTAATATTTATTTGTTCACAATTTTTATTATTGATTAAAACAACTAATCTGATTTGGGCCTCGTCTCGTATATCAAAAAACTGAAAAAAAAAAACAAACGTGTTCCCATCTAATCCAGATCGAATTGGATTCAAATTTTGAGTTAGATTCTGTACCACTGCCACATATTGCCAATGTTGATTTTTAATGTCATTTGTGATCAAGTGGAGAAGGAAAGCACATATCATGGAGTCTATCTCATATGTTGATTTATTTTATTTTTCCTTTTATATGGCTTTAATTTTGGATCTTAATTCTTATGAGGTATCTAAAATCAAAACTATCTCCAAGCATAGGAGGTCTTTTAATTGTTTTTCAGATTTTTTTTAAAACACTCTTAATTATCCACAACAATCGTGTTTAAGATGACCAGCTTAAGTATAGAAAACTGAACTCTAATTTATAATATTTTTAGTACCCAAACTCAAGAACCCTCATATAGGGGTTTATGGTTTTAGTAGAAGGGCTTTACAAGGTTTAAGGGTAACTAAATAATTGGATAGGGGATATCCTATATCAATAATAAATGTCTACATTACCCTTTTATCTACAAAAAGTTTAATTTTCTCTTCAATCCATTAAAACCTAACTATCAATTCAACTTTTCTCCAACTGTATAACATAATTTCCTTCTCCATTTCAACTCTTCTTCTCCATTGAAATTAATCGTCTTCGATTAATCGTTGATTCGAAAAATTTATAATTATCGATTAAACACTATAGTAAAGATGGCAAATCCTAAGAAAGATATAGAAGGTTGCAGTGAATTGAATCAAAATCAATCAAACGGTTCAAACCAACCTAATCAAGAAATTGAAGAACAAACTGGTGGTGAAGAAAATCAAACTCCCCAACCAGAACGAATGGTGTATATGAGGTATGATTCGATAAGAACCCATGTTATTTTTCTCTTTTTTGTCATTGAAAAGTGTTTGATTGATTGATTTAAAAAAAAAAAAATAGGTTTCCAGAATTTTTTACGGTTGGGTTCTGTTCAAATTCCAACCGTAAATCCAAGTTCACAAGAACTTACGGTTGGGAACCCAAACGTAACTGGTTTTTTATTTATTATTTTACGTTTAGGTTATTTCAAACCCAACCGTAAATTTGAATAATGAAGATGAAGATGAGATTTTATGGTTGGTTTCGATTCTCAAAGCCAACCGAAAATTCACTTGCACTAAAAAAATTTGGCTTTTACGTTTGGGTTTTTTCAACCGTAAGTATTTTACGACTGGGTCCGATTGCCATTTCCAACCGTAAATTTTCATGGGTAGTTCAAATTGTTTTGATAATTATTTACGGTTGGGTTCGAATGTGATTTAGCAACCATAAATATTTTTACGTTCGGTTTTAAAGCTAAACCAACCGTAAATGATCCTGAATTTTCAAATTTGAGATTGTTTGTGTTGATTTTTTTTTGAAATTCCCTAACTTGTGATTTCAATTGTATTGCTTGTATGTTGTAGGAATAAGGATAGGGAAAAACCCAAGAACAACATGCGTAATAATTTAACACCAATTGATCACACTCCCACCCCTCGCCACGAAATTCGTTTAGGGGTAGGTAATATAGGCGTGAGAAAGAATGATAAGAAGAAGAAGAATTTGGAGGTAGGGGTATCTCTAGACAAGAAGTACTACCTCAAGAGGAAGATAATGTTTTCCAATCATACATGTAAAACATTCAAGACTTCGAAGATCTACTGGTGATGAGTGGAGGTGCACTTGTCATTAGTGAACCACTAGAAGAGGAAGTATCCGATGATAATGAAGAGACGGATAAAAGACGATATGTCGTTCAAGGCAAAGGTAAAGAAGTGGTTGTTGCTTCGTCTCAATCTCAACCTCAAACGAAGGAAAGAAAGCCAAGGAAGAAACCTTCACCGAAAGGCAAGCATATACCCAAAGGAAAAGACATGTTGTTGCCTAAGAAGAAGAATGGAAGACTTTGGGGGTGAGGCCCCAGATAGGTCTTGGATATTATTTGGTTATCCAAATTCATGGGCCGCCAAAGTTGCTGAGACCAGGATAATAATCTAAAAACTTCACTTTTTTATTATGATTTTCTTTTTTTAACTTCAAATTATAAATTGTTGGTACGATTTTGATTTAAAAAATTTGTTTTTATTCTTTGTAAGATCATGCAGAGGACGTGAAGAAATTGGTTCGTCAAAGGGCTTCACATTGGCCATTAGGTGAAGAATATAGTGTCATTCTTGCTCTAGTGTTTGATACAGGGTTAGCGCCGGGAATTGTCAATTCAATGTTGGAATATGATAATGTTACTTGCAAACTATTCATGGAACGCTATTGTCCTGAAACCGATATGTTTCATCTTCCATTCGGCGAGATGACAATAACGCCGGATGATGTGAATTCAATACTTGACTTGGAAGTTGAAGGAAAAGTCGTGTATGAATATTTTGAAAACAACATGTCTTGGAGTGATCTTTATGTCCTCGTGAAAGACACTCTTGGATAGGAGAGGAAAGAAGCCGAGTTGAAGTTTTAACATGCTACAAGAGATACACCGGGTGACGGAAGGAAGAAAGGTTTGGGTATGACCAAAAAGATCTTGTTGCATAGTCTGAAGGAAAAGTTTGGAGGAACTGCACAAAAAGAAAACGATGGGGAGGTGATAGACACAACTAGAGCCATATATACAACTAGAGTGTACCTTTTTAAATAAACTGTGTCTTTTCAGCTTCATTTACGGTTGGGTTTTAAAGGTCGAACCCAACCGTAAAATATGCTTAATCCACATATTTTTGTACAAGTCTCATTTATGGTTGGGTTTTAAAGGTCGAACCCAAGCGTAAAATGGGCTTAATCCACACATTTATGTTCAAGTATTTTTATTTACAGTTGAGTTTCTAAACATAAACCAAACCGTAAAATACCCTGGATTAGTCAACTTTTTTGCTAAAAGACTAAATAAAGGCAACAACATTTCAACAAAATACTTTATTCATAATTTGATCCCTTTAAAATACATATGATATTGTCACTACCAATATTACATTTAGTTAATATGTCTAATATTGCCATTCCGGCTCCGAGTCGGAAACAATTTGTGCGGAGACTTCGTTCGATAGTCGTAATGCGGACCAAAGTTCGAAACTTTGCTCAAAACGGTTACATCAAGACCGGGGAGTGTGCCATTGTATCCAACCCTTAATGGGGGTATCGGGCTTCCTTCTTTCAACTTGATACCGAAAAAATGACACATTTGCACCATCCCCATCCCACATCTTCTTTTAAACAATTGTTCGTAGGAGGCCTATCCTTTCTCTTCCCTAAAGTTGGTTCCTTGACATCGTACCTTGTGTGTGGAAAAACTAAGTTGCTCAACTTACTCAACCATATTTTCCTTTGCGCGCGATTTAATATGGAATATTTCTCGGCTAGAGCTTTTCCAATGTCGGTATCGACTAACGATCAACCAAAATCTTGCTCGACGATGGGCTCATTGAAAATCAATTGTTGCCAAAACGGATCAATATCTTGAATTTGGATAACACCGTCTTCTTCGTACTTGGCCATCATATGGCGGTATGGGAGTCCCAAACTTGACATGTTATGACAAACACAATCTTCTTCTTCGTGCAAGTTTCCTAACCTATAATGACTAACTCCGTACATTATCTTATCAATTGCGCAATGCGACACCTTATAAGAAATTCCCTCGAGCCATGGGTCGTCTTTATATTGGAGGTGTTTTCTACAACGGCTTCTTTCGAAATAATCGTGCATGGCTTCGAAGACCATAACAAACACACCATCTTCTTCTTCAATCGGTTGTGAGATGACTCCACGGTACTTGTAGCTTGGTTATCAATGTGTTTATATTGGTTTGTGAACGCCAATACAAACTTCTGTTTGTGCGGATTCAACCAATGATCCATCAAATACTTCACAAAAGTTGAATAATTTCTCCAATGCAAGCCTAACATACAAACATTTTTTTTATAATCTTCTTTGGTGATAGACCATGTCAAATCTTCCGACTTCCTTTGGAAACTAGCCCATTTTAGTTCCGCCAACTTGTCATCCTCCTCAAATTTTTCTTTGGCCTTTTGTTGTTGAGGTACCGGTAATTTCTTAATTCTCTCCATCTCGCTTTTCTTTGTGCGCTGAATAATAGGTTTGCACTTGGTTTGAATATTGTTCCACAAATGTAACGTGCAAAGAAGATTATGAGCATCCGGGAAGACCCTTGCTATTTCATTCATCAAGGATTGTTCTTTCTCAGTTAATCACTTTAGGGGTATATCTTTCCACGTAGAATACTTTAACTTGTTCCAATACCCACACATAGCTTTCTTCGAGCCCGTATCTCAAGAAGCAAAAGGAAACAATAAACATGGACTTGGTAGAAGTTTGCCCGACAAAATTCAAGACCGGGAGGTCATACTTTTTACTTTTGTATGTGCAACCCATTAGAAGCACTTGATGGGAGCACCGTGCTAACTTCACAAACTCGGTATGAGCCAATAAAAGATGTTTTATTTGTTTATCTTCATCTTCTTCATCGAACATAGTGTAGTTGTGTTTCTCCCCCAAGTACATTAGTTATTGAATTTGGTCATTTTTTGCCATTTCTCACTCTTCAACTTGGATTTTGTGTTGTAGAATGGTCTCCAAAGTAGAGACATTCTTTGGGTTTCTTTGCTTCAAGTGTCCGAGGATATCAATGGGTTTAATCCGCTTTTGGGTCATGGAATATACGATGACCTTTTCTTCCTCGGTGAGCAGTGCTGCATAAGGATGCGTTAACAAACTCTCATGTGGTAGGTGGTTGTGACGACTGCATATAACTCTAGGTAAAAACCACTTCTTTTCATTGTTGGTCTCAAATTGAAGCTTGAAAGGGCATCCCCTCTTCTTAGTGAAAGTAGTGTTCTTCCTCTTCGTCTTTCGTACAAACTCGGTACCCTTCTTCGCATAACTTGTATGGAATCCACTACACTCGCAAACCATTTGGAAGCGACGCTCATTCACTTGATTGTTACAAACAATCACACACATGATGCGTTTTCCATGTTCTCTAGTCCATTGCTTGCATCGTCTTTTTTTCTCATGTCTACATGGTCTAAGAACACAAAGTTAGAAATAAAGAAAAGTTTTATCAATTTTTTCCAAAGGAATTAACAACTTATCTATAACCTACCAAGTCGTTCAAATAGTGATCCCTAGTATCTTCGGTTAGAATATCATTTGGAGGAGGCTGAGCATACATTGAGTGAGGTACAACCTCGCGCTGAACCAAAAATATCAAAGCATTAGTCAATAAAACACAAGGAAAGAAATATTTACGGTTAGGTTAGGAGCATCGAACCTAATCGTAGATGAAATTACGGTTAGTTGTTGCCTCCATAGCTAACCGTAAAAAAAAACACACAAAATGATTTACGGTTGGGAATCAAAAACCTAACTCAACCATAATATTCTTGTGTTTGGATAGTTTTTTTGGTCGAACCCAATTGTAATTGGTGCAATAAATAACAATAAATACCTTATAATGGGTTACTGTTGGGTTCGATGCTAAAAACCCAACCGTAAAAATATTATGATTGGGTCTTCCCCATGAAAATCCAGTTACATGTAGGTTAGGATGAACACCTAACCGTAAAGAGGTCTTACAGTTGGGTTTGAGAAGAAAACTCAACCGTAAACCTGCCTGAATCACAAAAAAAAAAATCATATTTTTTACGTAATTTCATTAAATTTGAGCAATAAAAAGACCAAGAGTTTAAGTTAGAGGTATACCTAACTACTCTCGGCCATTGAATCTTCACTTTGACGGCTAGTTTCTCCATTTGGTTGAGATTCACCTTCACCACTTTGAGTTAAAACCTCTCTACCATCCAAGAGATCAGCCATAGTTGGTTCTTCATCAATGGGTATGTAAAATTTGGTCTGGTTACCATATAAGTATTCATTCACCTCAAATTTCTCATTAGAATAACTCATTTTGATTGAGTGAATCAAAATCAAAGACTTTTCAAAAATCTCCAAAAACTTTATTTTTTTTTCTCTACTTTTTCTTCCCATCAAGACTAAACATATAAAAATCTAATTTGATTTGATTAAATATAATATTATTTTAGATTAATTATTGTTAGTTTAACATATTAATTAATTTGATTAATTATTATTAACTAAACAAGAATAATTTAACCATTATAAAATATAATTGACAGAATTTTTTTAAAATCTCTCGTATAAAAAAATCTCTCTATTAGAAATATAAGCCCCTACACCAGTTCAAATTCAAAACTAGGACCCGGAAACTAAATATAAGATTACCGCCTAAAAAATTAAAATATGCCTACCGGAGTCCGGACAAAGAAAAACCTCTGTCAAAATAAACTGGCCCACAATTTGCAAGGTGGCCATAAATCGGTGATGCGACCCATAGTGTGCCTTTATTGGAAGAATTGTCACCAATCACTATACAAATTGGGAGACCTGCCGTATGCCTCTGAGAAAAAAGGATAAACCCAATCACCGTTAGTAAATTCCAGTGACATCTATATTTTCCTTCTCAGCCTTAGTAAACTAGAAATCTTGCATTTTTATGTTCACATATTACGTAGACTTGATCATCTTACTCATACATTTCCATACTCCGGGAACTGCAAATAAAGCATCAGATATATTTTTACTTAGTTCTCACAGGAATCTTCTATTTAATCCGTGTGATTTAAACCTCCCCCTCCATTACGCAAAGTTCACACAGTTTTGGAAGTATTGTATAAAAGAAGAAAAACAAACACAAAGGTTCAATCAACAGAAATGTTAAAAACTGTGGAGAAGGATCAAACTTTGGGTTACAATAGCAAATTATAAGGCATCTTTTCAAACTAGAATAAATAGATGAACTGAACTATATCTCTACGTTTTCCCTTCCAATTTTCTACATATTCGATCAATGAACTATCATTTTTTCTACATTGTCGATCAAGTGTTGATTAGTCTAATCTAAGTAGTGATCAAAAGTTGAATCTTCACAAAAGATACCTACAAAACTACTGCAGCAATTTCCCTTTTCTTTATAGTAGTAGGCCTCACGAGTTCGATTAACAATTGAGGGACTTATTCCTAATTTATACACATTTTCCTGTAGATACTTGTCTGTAATTTCTGATAAACCTGATCAATAAAAGGACACATTAGTAACCCCGAAAAAGACTTTTTAAAAGAAATCAGCACCATTAAAAACGGAACAAGAACAAAATTAGGTACCGCCCATTTCATTGTTTGCTTCTACATTCATGACAGACACAAGAAAAGGAAGATTTTAGATTTTTCCGCATCATAGTAATTACCTTGAAACAATTTACAACTTTCTCCACAATTTGATGACATCACCAGCAAAGGACCTCAGCTTCCTCCAAATATTTGGTATTTCTGGTACCGGATCTTCCTTTGACTCCTTGCTTGATATGTTTCTGCACAACATACATAGTAGGGCACATATTCAAACAGTAATATCAGTGGAGATTATAGAGTGCAAGAATGACGTGTGACAGAAATAGCAAAGTTGTTCATGGGAAAGGTTGGAAAGTGAAGCTATATTATCATATAATTTGTTGGAGTCTATATTGATCAAGAAACAAGGTTCTTTGTAAGGTGTGACTTCTCTACCATCCAATTACCTTGTAGTTTCAGCAGACTAAGTAACATAACTTGTTTGTGATAAATAGGACCAAATGCTGATAAATGTTCACAAATAAAAATACCTTGAAAGCTCATATCCTTCCAGGTCTCCTTGACCAATATCACGAGTGATTTTTTTTGAACCATCTAAACTCAACAAACCTTCAGAATTAGCTGCTTTTTTACAAATGTCACTTGGTTTTGCAGTCTCTCCACTCAAGGAGTTCTCAACATAAGTGGGAACCTGTGTTTTTTCTTTTGCTTCTAAATCATTGCTAATGATGATTGTTGAAGATTTGGCCTTTTCTTCCGAACCATGTACAACCTCTTCTTTCAAACCATTAATACCCAATGACCTTTTGGACTTAGCTGTTTTTTTAGCACTGTCACATGGTTTTGCAGTCTCTCCACTCAAGGAGTTCTTAACATAAGTGGGAACCTGTGGCTTTACTTTTGCTTCTAAATCATTGCTAATAATTATTGTTGAAGACTTGACCTTTGCAACCTCTCCAGTCAAAGGCTTCTCAGCATGATGAGAAACTTCGGGCTTTACTTTCGCCTCTACATCGTTTGTAATGATTACTGTTGAAGGCTTGTCCGTAGCTTTTGAGGTCAGTTCATGGCTCTTCAGATCCACTGTTGGTTCTGTGCTTGTGATCTCTTCAACCTTGGCAAAACCTTGATCTTCTGTCTTAGGTACTTTGGTTTGCAACAAATGCTGGTCTGCCTCACTGACATGGGAGGTTCTAGATTTGTGTCCTAGTTCCTGCACCAACCTCCTAATAGTGTAGTGAGAACCTCCCACTTGCTTAAGAACTTCAGTAACTGTAGGAAATTTTCCACTATTCAACGCCTTGTAACTACGAAAGACACCAAGCAAAGTGTTTCAGTTAAAACAATCGCTTTCCAGAATCAACAAAACAAAGAATAATAATACTACTAATGTACTACTACTACTAGATTCCAGTTAACGCTTTAAATCTGGAGAATGAAAAAATTACCGTCATACTTGTGACTATTAGTATTACTATATCGAATTTAAGAACAATATCCAGGATAACAGATGACATACTCAAAAACATTGACAACAAGACTGAATTAAGTACCAAATTACAAAATTTTGGTCATTCAAGTTTCACAAGTTCAACTTTAACTAAAAGAGCTATCTAACTCAGTCATAGATACATGACATACATGGAAAACTAAATTGGCTAAAGTTGTGATATGAATTTGACAAAAGGAAAACTCACCCTAAATTTCAGAAGATACAGATACCAAGCTAAATACTAGTATAAAAGTGGAGGATACTTTTTTCACTTATAATCCAGTGCTTTCATTAAACATAATAAGTAAGTTCATCCTCATAAATCAGCAATATTTATCAGGTGTTCAATTTGCCCAACAAACAAGTGCAACACACTTGACATAGCAAAAACTGCTCCAACATGTGGTGATATCTATGGAGCGAGAGTACTGATAAATGGATCATTCAAAACTGGCAATTGGCAGTATAGACGCTCTCTGAGGCTAGTTCCCCATATAGTCATGTACGTGAAACAATCGAAGTCTGATATAACCAACTTGAAAAAGTATATATGGTGAGTCTGACAATAAGAACTAGCTCCAATTGGAATTTATCTAGCTAGAAGAAAGACGCATACTTTTCAACAAAGGCTTCCACCATCCCTCTCCTTTCATCTAGTGGTACTCGTTTACGATAGCTTTCACGTTTAGATGCATCAGGAGGCACAGATGCAGCCAAAGCCCTGCTGCACTGGATGTTTGATTCACATACTGCAGTTGTTATTTTGTAGAACACTGCCGAGTGCCAGTATACCAATATCAACGAAATCCATACCGCACAGCAAAATAACATACACTATTAGGCTAAAGAAATAAACCATTGATCAAGAAAACAGTAATACATAAAGTAAGTTAAATTTCAAAGCTGGAACGTTAGAGAAATCTAACATCAGTGCATAACCTGTTAGAGATCATCACCGACTTAGAAGAGAAATCTAGAAATTCTTGTTAGAGATCATCACCGACTTAGAAGAGAAATCTAGAAATTCTTGTTAGAGATTGTATAGAATTATCTGAAGATGTATACTAATCTCTAGAATTATCTAGAGTACAAGTTAGTTAGGTAGTTATAGAATTATCTAGACTAAGTTATAGTCGGTTCTCTAGAACCTCTAGATAAGTCCTAGCTAGTTGGCTAGACTAGAATAAATAGGGGATAGGTCTCCCCACTTGTAGTCAATCATTGAGTGAATTGAGAGTGAGTGATCAAGTATACTGAGAAGTCAGTTGAGTTAGCGCAATTAAGTGAATGGGTGCGAGTGAAATTAAT
The DNA here is from genome assembly GCA_023531435.1 of Papaver californicum. Classification (NCBI taxonomy): domain Eukaryota; kingdom Viridiplantae; phylum Streptophyta; class Magnoliopsida; order Ranunculales; family Papaveraceae; genus Papaver; species Papaver californicum. The sequence continues at coordinate 3,515,819 of JAJJMC010012048.1, read as the reverse complement.
TCCAAGTAAGGTTGTTGTGAAGAGATAGGAGTATGAGTGAGCTTAGTTTGTACAAAAAATTTTATGTAAAACTTACTCTTGTTATCACAAGTAGAATTTTTGATATGCCCCTGCATCAATTTTACACACTCACTCACAGTTAGTTTAACTTGACACTCTCACAACCAACTACTTCTCAGAGAAGTCTTCTCTAACTCGTACCTACTCTCTTTTCTCACTACTGAACTGGTTTCTCACTTCACTCGATCACTCACTTTCAACTTTGCTCGTTGCTCACAGAAGAGCAAGCTATTCCCTATTTCTAATTAGCTAGCCGATTAGCTAGGAAATATCTAGAGGTTATAGAGAACCAACTACAACCTAGATATTTCTAAGAGCTACTTTATTTTATTATCGTTTCCTGTATTCTAGATAGCTCTATACAATTAAGAAAAGCCTAGACTAATCCTTAGTGATTACTCTAGATTTCTCTAGAGCAGGTAGGTCGATGTTGAAGTTCAACATAACCATCATATAGCAGATTGCCTACTTTTATAACAACTGATTTTCATATCCAAGTCGAGTGACTATAAACATAAATTCCATCATAATCAAAGCACAAATGCACTCTTTAGATTTAACTACACATAATTTTCACATAAACACTCGAGGTTCCACTTCTTAAAATGAAATGCTAGCAAATAGTAATGTAATTCCTCATCACTTTCCTATATAAAATTAGTAGTAGCCATATCTTAACTTTTCAAGTAATGTTTCTGTCAAGAACCAAAATTACATGCAAAGCCATTAACATAGATACAAAGCGAGAAATACTAGAAACGCTTCAAAACTTCTTATGTGGACAATCCTCGTGTGTATTTGAATGGAAACTACAAAAATTCTTAAAATGTGCAGGCTGAAGTTTATCTGAATTTAAAAACAACTGAACAAAGGGAAAGTTGAATAAAAGAAATAGATTATAGTCTTTTAACTTACCCTTCTTCTCAGAATCAGAAAAGGAAGGGTTCTTAGATAACAAGGAGAGTCGTCTAGCAGACTGCATCATTCCAGACTAGAAATCAAAACTTCAAAACCATCAAGAGAAACGGATTAGAGATCGATATGATGAAACACCCTAGAAAAATGAAGAGGTAAACGGAGATCACAAAGGAGTGAATAGGGTGAAAGATCCCTCCAAAAGACAATAGGGTTTAGAATGATTTTTGGTTTTTCTTAGCTTTGGCTTTGAAGTTAGAAGTGATGTAGGAATGTGGTGTGGGTTTAAACTTTAAGAAGTTAAGAAGGTCCTCGTTGAGAATAGTGTGCAAGATAATGGACTGTACTGTACCCCTTTATTATTAGTTTTTACGGTGGGTTATCGTCATTGGGCCTATTATTTAGTTTTGGGAAAGCCTGGTCATGTAGCAAATAGCTTGAAGACGCATTGCGGATGTCCCAATCTAAAACACATATTTTATTTTTATGTTGGATAGTTCATTGAGGTATTTGACGCATTCTTAGTTTTATCTTTGTGATCATGCCTGAAATATACCAAGGCGGTTTCATGAGAGTTGCTAGAAATCTCATGAGGTTTTCTGAGTCCGTCTCAAAAATGACTTTTGGCCACTTTCTATCTGTTGCAGTTCTGGAGGCCAGTTGCATGACCCAGGTTTCATCTAATAAGGCAGTTGTGATTCCGAACGGTTGTGCCATCGCTAAAATTGTTCTTGTCTCTGAGTTTCCGCGGATGAATCATGCACTTGTCATGCCCGGGTGTCCTCTGGCGACTCCATTCATGTTGATGCTAATCCATTCTAAGTTAAGGATGGTCCAACCACTGAGATGGTTTTCGTCCTTCTGATGGTGTTTAATGGGTTATTAGTAGGTCAGTCTCCAGGTATAACAGGAGGAAGAGCCCTCATCGCCTAGGAGAACCCATGTTGCTGATTAATTTCTCTCGAAACAATATCATCCGAAGCTGGTTGTGAACTAAGGAATTTGCGCTCATTTCTGGTTAACCAGAGAGACCAGAGGAGAAAACAGAAGGAGGTTATGGTTGAGGGTGGGACCGGTTGTTTTAAGAGTTGTGTAATGGTTGTTTGGGGAGTGATAAAGGTCGGAAGGTTATTGTTATCATGCTGATTGTTTAAAAGGCGAGCTAGAAGGGTGTTCCAGGCTAAGGTTGTTATTGGACAGCGTAGGAGCAAATGGTCTGCTGACTCTGGTTCAGTGTTGCACTGGGTACAAATATTGGAGCTGGTAATTCGAATGCAAGATAAGATGGAAAAGGTGGATAAACCTCATTGATTGCTTTCCACAAAAAAAAATTATATTTTTGGTGGATATGGTAAATTCCATAGGAATTTGGATACTGGGAGGGGGTTCTGATTGGGTTGATGGTTTAATTCTTAGGTTAGACATTTGTATCCGGAAGTGGTAGTGTATTTTCCGGTTTTTGAGTACGTCCAAATGATCTTATCCATGGCGCTGTCTTGGGGAAGGTGGATGTTTATAATTTTTATTTTGTGAGTGGTGGTAAGTTGTCGAGTTTATCATGTTTCCGGTTGTGAGTCAGATGATCAATGATTTATGTTACTGTTTGGATAGGGTAGCATTGTGTCGGGTCGAGGTTGGGGAAATGTGGAATCCAATTAGCCTGGATAGGGGTTGTTAATTTGTTTGTCATACAATGAAAAATAATATTTTTGAAGGTGGGTATAAGCAAATTTAATTTCTCTCATTATGCACTGAAGAGGGAACGATAGGGGGGCTTATTTCATGGAATAAGATATTTCTCATGATAGTTTGGCCAACATGGAGTCAGGATGGTCGTGCAAATTCCAGACCTTCTTCATGAGTAATGCTTTGTTATTTGCATTACTTTTTCTAATGCCAAGCTCACCTTCTGAGATTGGTTTGGATAATTTATCCCAACCAAGAGGATGAAGCTTTTTTACTGAGGAGTCAAATTTCTGGTCATACGGTCTATTTGTTTATGCATATGTGTGAAACTTTTTTTAGATGCGTTACCTCGTTTTTTTTTTTTTGCTAAGAAAAAAGATTTCATTCTAAAAAGAGATTACAGATCTAGGAGAAAGTCAGGTTTATGACCAACATATTGGTGATTATTATTATTCAGATAAGTGATTGCACTCTTTGCATCACTACGAATACAGAATTTGTTAATTCCTTTGTTTTCCATCCATTTAATTCCTTCTAGTATGGCAATGCATTTTGCTTCTTCCGCTGATCTAGCTACTCCGTTGATGATTTTGTAGCCTTCGAAAGTCTCTGCCATATCAGTTAAAATTAGGCTTGTTTATTCTGTCAAAATTTGGAGGAGGATGACGACCACATTTTATCCATTGTAAGTATGCTAATGAGGGTTTGAATCATTTTATCAGGGTTTCTAAATAGATTGGGTTAATCATGGGATGATGCTACAACACTTTGTGGCTTGGAGATTTAATTCTTCGACAAGAAGGTGTAAGTAGGTGTGGAATAAGTTGAATTACGCCATTTACTGGCACTTATGGAAGGAAAGAAACAGTAGGAATTGGTGGCAGGTCTAAAATACTTATGGAATGAAAGAAACAGTAGGGATTGGAGGCAGGTCTAAAACAGCGGATGAAATCATTGTGTTTATTAAACATATTATAATGTCAAGTTTTTTTTAGAAGGATGTGTTTAAAGATATAACTATAAATCAATTTATTTTAACGGGAAATAAATTTTAAATGTGATTATTTATTTTCCTGGGTTATACTTTTTTTCTTTTTAATACAACCATCTTTCTCCAAAAAAACAAAAGAAACACAAAACAATATTCGATAAACAAGGAACTAATATACATCCGGATGCAAGAGGGAGGTTGAGAAAATGTCCAAAAATGTTGGGACATAAAGATTAAAAGCATGTTTCGCAAGATTATAAACCCAAAACTTAGCTCTATATAGCGTATTTATTTGTATGCTGATTTTTTTCTTTCCTTGTTTTAGTTATAAAAATTAGCTCTATATAACGCACTTATTGTACACTTATTTATTTTCTTTTCGTGTTTTGGTTATATACGATGCATTTTTTTGTGCACTAGTTATTTTTATACAATATTATTATTTCTAATCGTCGTATATATTACTTGCATTCATTTTCTAATAGTTCCATATGCTATATGTATTTAATTTACTGAGAAGAAGGAAAATATAAGGGGGTTTTTTTGCCGTAAAAACATGTTAAGTGTTATGAAATAAATATTTGGTGGATTTAAACCACATTTGCACCATATCTTTTCATCTCTTCTTCACCTCTTCAATTCTCCCACTACTTTATAACCACCACCATTAATAGTAATGTGTGTATGCCCTTTAATTCTATGGTAAATACTTATCTTCTTCTCCCTATAAATAGAGAACATATCCTTTGTAATATGATATCCCAATAAGAATTTTTTTTTTCTTCTTCTTATTCTTCATTTTTATGCTCCTTTTAGTTTACAACACGTTATCACGTACGTATCTCTAATCACTAAGCAATATATTACGATCGATTCACGACTTTCTTTTATTTTCTTAAAACTTAATCAGTCGTTTTTCTTAGTTTTTGTAAAAACTAAAAACTAAAACCTAATTTTCTTTTTTTCTTTTTTTCTAATTAGGTTTGATTTTTTTTTATTTACATCTAATATAATATGAAGTAATTTTTTTAGTTTGTCTCATATGATTATTATTTTTATTTTAATCGAAACTTTTTATTTATAGATTCTCGTATTTATACTTACTGATAGAGTAGATAGTAAAAGATTTATGTATGTGTTTAGCAGAGATTAAAACCATTCGTGTTAAACTATATGTATAGAGCATGAACATGAGACAGTCTAACTCGTTATACAGTAGTTTACGGGATTTGTTTTATTTATTTTTTCCTCCCTACTTCTTATTCAGTTTAACCAATTATCTTGATTAAGTATAATTTATTATTATTATTATTATTCTGTCTTTATCTAGTGACTAATATCAATAGTCAATGATTCCTTTCTTTTTTTCATGTATCTCGATATATTCTTCTGTGATGGTTTTAATATTTTTGCGACCCCAATTCTGAGAATATGGTTACTGTAATTCTCGGAAAAAAATTCGGGTGCAATTAAAATCCATTGATCAATCCCCAAAGACACGGTTTATATTGTATGGGTTATGGGTGATCAACTTTGCCAAATAAGTTTGATTTTCCTTCTTCTCTAATTTTCCATAGAGAAAAAAAAATCATTGAAAGATGGTTTACAGTTTCTATTCCTTTTAAAAAACTGTAGTAACCGAAAATTGGTGTTATCGTGGATTTGATTACCTTTACGGTGATGAATCACATGCATGGTTCAAAAACCTCCGGACAATTTATATTTTGGTATCTTTGTCTATTGGGCAATGATCATATGATTCATATACGGTGTCATTTTTTTTTTTTACAAATAATAACCAGTAAATTACAAAGTGAATTTTCCCTTTGCGTTGCCTAATACGATATTTTTTGTCGAATGAAATTGATAAATCCTAATTTTCTCCATTGTTTTCATAAGATGGGAGAAAATAAATTGATATATTTTTATAATTTTGTCTATATGGGTCTTCACTAATATATAGTGAACCATCGATTTCTATTCCATATAAGAAATTCTTCATAACCACAATTTGGATATCTTTAACCAATATCATGATTATCTACCAAGTTTGAGTTGCTCTTGAAAATACGAGGCAATATTAATTTTTATCGGTTTTTACATGACGATGATATTGATTTCTATTCTCTAATAAATAGGAATCTTGAACTTGGTAATTTTCGCGAATTCAAAAAGAATGGCACGGATTATAGGTTTACAAGAAACATTTACCTTCAAATATGGTTTTATAATAATAAACCATTGGTTTCTATTCCTTACAAGAAACCAGTCATCAACCACAAATTGAAAAAAAAAATTCCCTAAAAAGAGAATAACGATAAAAGCTTCATTTTTTTAAAGAAGTGTTTTCTCTATATCAATCCTAAAAATATGGAATACTTTTATGGTATTAACAATTGCAAATATCATTAAAACAAGGAATTGCTACTTTTTTTAGGGATACTTAGCAATTTTAATTTTTCCTCATGGTAAATCTCCAAAATTTAAAATTGTTCCACTAGTAGTTGGAACATGTCAGGGCACTAAAGATCATAAGGTACACACCCGCTTGTTAGCTATTTCATTAGTCTTTGTAGAGACTATTTATCTTGAAATTAATTTCTTTTGATAAAGAAGTGTCCATAATTTCATTCTTAATCATTATTTCGTTGGCCCTATAGGTCACAATTTTTATTTTTATCTTTTTGGAGTTTTAATTGCATGTTTTATATGCTTTTAGTTGTAAGACATAAATTCAATAAATGATGCTAAATTTGTATGTCAAGTAGACTACATTTTTATTTTTTAGGACAATTTTTTATGGCTTTTGAAGTTATTATCTACAGTCCAACCTGGTGTTGTTAAAACTATGAGTATATGTCCTCAAAATAATCGGATAATTCTTTACGAAACTTGTTTTTGTATATGAAATGAAAAATATTTCCGCCATAACCAGAGGGAGACTATACACTCCCAAAACTGTGTGTTAATTAACTTGAGTGTTATATCAGTTTTTCTCCCATCATGATCAAATCGATTAATTATGTCAGTATATGATTGGTGTGAAATATCTCATTTTTATTTTATATAAAGCTTATGCCTCTTGGAAAGGCAGATCCAGTCACATCTAGCAAATAGTTAGGTAGCGTTCTATAAGAGGCTACATGTAGTGCTCCAACTGAGACTACCAAAACACGATTCACATTCTTAATAGTAATAACTCTTCACTTGACGATGATGAGATTATAAGCACGTGGGCACTGGTAACAGTAATTATGTTAATTTCTCAAGATATGCATACATCTGAGAATTGTGTGGGATCGTGGTAAGCTAAAATAATTGTCGAAGATTCATTTACAGTAGCTACTGAAATAATAAATGATGGTGGTTGTTAACTCCTCTGCAGAGTGATATTGACATATGTGATTGGTAGGCACAAAATACAAATTATGTTGGATTGAAATCTTTTGAATAACACAATATTTGGATCCGAAACTTAACATCTTAAACATGCAAGCCTAAATTCTGAAAATTACAGGTTGGTGTAGTCTTCATGCGTTATATGAGAAATATGATCTTCTAAAAAACGATTTGAGGGTTTTTTTTTTTCTTCTAAAACCCGAGGATTGGTTCAATAATATTTTTTTCTCCTTGTATGATCATTTGGCGTGGTAGTCTTTGAAGAAATTGTACTGTATTAACACAAGAAATGTGGTCAGAAAACATATTCAAATTTATAATCCATGGAGGGTTCAAATTATACTCAGGAAGCCCACCTGACTCGATTATGTCAGGTTTAACAATCCTGTATATGTCATTAGAAATTTGGTATAAAGCCAAAAATACGGATTATTTGATGATATTAATTTTATAGGTCTCTTGAAGAGTCCTTAAAAACACTAAAATCCACCCTTAGCAACATAAATTATACAATTTTCTTATTTCCGCAAACAAGAATTATCCTGGCATAAATCTTGCTTATTAACTAGACTATACATTTTGTTTTGATGCTTATTTTCTAACTCATATAATTGAGTTAGCATCCACAAAGACGTCAAAAGTTATATTTCTTTCCTTTATTTCAGGTTTTGTCCCATGTGGTTTTCCTGACAAGGTTTTAATGAGGCAACATCTCACTGACGTTGAATTTTTATTCAAAATTTTGATATTGTGCTCTTTTTTCCTTCACCCAGATTTTGTCTCATCGGGTTTTACTGGAAAGGTTTTAGTAAGGAAATTTAATTCGAAATTGTGGTCATCCAAGGGGAAGTTATATATTTTCTTCTATAGTGGATGCCCACATTTGATTAGAACAAACAAATATAACCACCTCCTAGGATTTTAGATTCCTTCTGAACCACATAAATTTTAATCAAAAATATTGTTTTTGTTCGTTCATGTATGGTAATGTATTCGTATCTTGGCACTTTGATGAAGAAATTACATCAACTACTTTTGTAAATCATCTTCGAGAAGCTAACAATCCAATACACAAGTCCTCAATGTACTTAAAAAAGCATGAAAAATCGAGAACACTACTCCTAGAAGACTAACACAAAAGAAGACTTCATCAACTAACAATTTTCTACATTCAAGAAACTCGTTCATCGAAATTAAGAAGTCTCGGCTCAAACATTTGCAAACCAAGATTTAACTGAAGTACTTATTTGGGGGAGCATCATAAAAGGTATTTCACTGGACAATCACGTTTTACTCTTTTTCCTTCGTCAATGTTTTGTCCCCATAAATAGAGAGCTAACCTTTGTAATATGATATCCCAATAAGAATTCTTCTTCTTCTTTATTTTTATGCTCATTTTAGTTTACAATATTAAAATATTTATCTTTTTTCCTCTTTTTTCAAAGTTCCAAATAATTATGAGTCGGTAAAGACAGAAGTATTCCAATAATTATGAGTCGGTAAAGACAGAAGTATTCCAATAATTATGAGTCGGTAAAGACAAAAATAAGATATCCTTTAAAATGTGAGAAATAACAATTGAAAGAGGATAATGTGGTCCTTTTCAAAAATGTGAGAAATGACAATTGCACAAAGGCAGATGTAGGTAACCAAGGTCCTTTTTAAAGATGTGAGAAATAACATTTGCACAACAAAAATGATACATGTACTGTGAGAAAATCCAAGGGATTATCCTGCTTCGGAAAATGGTGGGACCTAGTTTTAAAAATTCAGCTCATTTCTAAAAGCAAGGGCTATGGAATCAGAACACTCATTTAAATTGAAGGAGTTTACCAAATTTGATCAATTTTGATGTCACTATGGATAGGGGAAAGATCCCCTTTCCCCTCAATTCTTTTAAACACTCGTTTGATCGAAGGAATGTGAGACAATCTATACTAAATGGGTGGTGTTCAGCCGTCCAAGGGGAAACATGTGATGTTTCCCCGTCTGGGTATTTCTTTTATAAAACTAAACTCCCAAAACATGAACACCTAGGTTAGTTATTGTTAAAATAACTAACTATTTACCTGGACGGATAATGATCACCCGTCCACGTGAATTTCTTTTCTCAAACGGAAGATCATCCCATTTTTAATGTGTTGTTTCCTTTTTTATGATACAAATGTGACTCCTTCAGATAGATCCTCATTTATTTCAAAAGACATATAGTGTTTTAACATTTATCACATAGCCATTGGTCGTCTAATAATATCAATGCTAGAATCGCTCCTCTAACAAACCATGGATTCTCTCAGGAAATTTTTGATTGAAATAACCCGGATGGTCATAGACTCACCATTTGCACAAGGGAAGATGTAGGGCAATGTAGGTAACCGAGTTCCGTTTCACATCTTGCACAAAGGCAGATAACTAGGGCTATGCATGTGTAACCCAACTCCTTTTTCAAGGATGCGAGAAACACCGATTAACAAAGGCACAAAGACCGATGTAATACAATGTTGATTATAGTTGCACCTGGTGTAGGACAATGTCGGTAAGCGAGTTCCTTCAGTCATTTTCAAAGATGTGTGAAATGCATATGTAGGGTTTTTTAAAGATGTACAAAGCTGTAAGAAAATCACAAGCATGGAACTTCACTATAAATAGTTGACTACTTATACCGACCCTTTTGATATATCCTCAAAGCAAAATCAGATTCTCTTTTAAACAACAAGGAGAAAGAGTTTCAGATTTGAGTAAGTTTTGTGTCTTATTCTTTTTCACCTTCTCACATTTCTCTCTTCAATCTGTTAGAGATTTTTTGAATTTTTTGTTTCTTCCAAAGAATAGACAAACTTTTATTGAAAAAAATGTGAGAAATGTACAAATGATTTTCAATTTACATATATATCCGAATAACCGGAATAGCCTTTTAAGAATATCTCTATTAATGTCTCTATCATTAGCTAAGAGTCGTACAATCTCTTTTCTAGCTGGGTTATCTTTATGTCTGTGTCAAAAAGTATCGGGTACTTATACTGACACCGTAGTTGTAGGGGAAAGGTAAAGATCTTTTAATGACGTGTCAGACTCTCAGAACTTATCTATATGGGACACTCGTAGTAGTATTTTTGCTACATGTTTATCATTTGCATTTGGTCTTGAAATTCACTTAATGTAAAGTTGTTATGTGTTGGTCTTAATGATAAAAACATCGTTTTCATACAGTTTAACAAGAAACAAAAGCTTATGGTAATGAGCCTAGTAGTTGTATTCAACAAAGCGGTTCGTTTTACAACCTCATACGAAAGTTTCCTAGGATTTCAAATTAGGCGAATTAACACGGTAAGTCAAGATTTTTTTCGTCTTCCATAGGTTATTAGTATATATAAAAATTATATGTGGTTAAGTGTTTTTTCTTTTGATACTAAACTTTTAGATTTTTTTAAGATTGCAAATGGTTTACATAACTGATATCATCCATTACTGATTTAGCAATGCAATTAGGTATACCGCCATTCCACTCTTTTGATATTTTAAATTTTCTAGCATGCTTCGCCAACTTATCAGCTGGCTTATTACAAAGTCTATTGATATTCCTTTATGACCAATAATAAAAATAAGATAAATGAAATCTAATGTGAATAACAATATTATGATGTTTCCATTGTAAACTTGATTCTGAACCATTTATAGCCGCAACTATATTATCTGAGTCAATCTCCAGTATGATGTGCTCCATTGTAAAGATTGTGCCCAGTAGACTCCCTTCAAAGCCGCTGCACACTCAACTTCTTCCGGAGATATCCATTTTGGTAAATATATCTCGAGTTTTGATATTTACCTGCAAAATTCCTACAGATTAGTCGAATACCATTATCTTTAGTTTCAAACTTAAAAGAAGCATCACATGTAATTGAAATGCAAGGTTAAGGAGGGGGTATCCACTGACAATCCGCTTTATACACCACAACATTCTGTTACTAGGACCTGGACCCAAACATCTTATAATGTGCTGATAGATGATTTGAAATATTCTAATAGTATTAATAGGATCTAGCTTGATTACCTCGAAAATACATTTGCACCCTTCCTTCCACACATCTCATACTGCATAGGAAATCTGAAGAATCCAATCATTGTCTATAAAAGAATTGTTACTATCATCTGAGAACCAACATGTAATCCAACTTTGAACTATATTATGGTTGTGCATTGATCTTCTGCCTCCTGTTATAGCTGAATAAACTGCTTGTGCAAACTCACAGTCCATAAGTATATGTTCTGTGGTTTCCTCCTTTTTATTGCATATAAAACATAAAGAAACCTCCCCACCAATATCCCTCACGATTCTATCACTTGAAGCAATATCGCGTAAGCACTTCCAAATGTAAAGTTTAATTCTAGGCATGGTTTTTAAATTCCATACCTCTTTTCATATAGTTTTGTCAGTACTATAAACATTTTGGTTATTATTTTTAATCTCAACCAACTTCTTATATGTTGACTTGAGTGTGAAACAACCATTGCGAAATAAGGGTCTGAACCAACCTGTCTATAGATCTTTTAGTAATTCTAATTTTCAATATCAAAGTAGCGACTACATTTGAAAATAAAATTTTACCCAAACTTGTCTTCCATATCTTCAGGTCTTCATCTATTAACTGAGAGATATTGGTATACTATGTCCAGTTGCTAGGTGCATTACTTCTCGGTACTGGTGGAACATTCGAACCAATAATCCAGTTGTCTTCCCATATTAAAACATTGATGCCATCACCAATCTTCCAGAAGTTGTATCTTTTAATGAAACTGAAAATTTGAAACAAACTCTTCCAAGCCCACGTAGTTTCCTTTTTATCTTTGACATGAAGTAGAGAAGTATTAGAAAAGTGTCTTGCCTTTAAAGTTTTATCCCAGAGTTAGTCAGAGTTGGTGCAGAGTCTCCAAGCTCCTCTAGCAAGTAACGCATCATTAAAACAGGCTAAGTCCCTAAAGCCTAATCCTCTCACATGTTTACTTTTCTGAAGCTTATGCCATGCAGTAATGTATACACCTCTTCCACTTTCTTTAGCCCACCAAAATTGTCTTTGGATTTTATCCATCTCAATGATGGTTCATTTAGAAAGTTTAAAAGAACTCATTTGATGCATAGATAAAGAGTTAAGGACATGTTTTACAAGAGTAATTTTTCCAGCTTAGTTTATAAATTTACTTTTCCATCTGTATAGGCCCTTCTTCATGTTTACAACAATACCAGAAAAGGAAGGACTTTTTATTCTGTTAAAAAACAAGGGTAATCCCAAGTATTTTTTATCTAATTCCATTTCAGTGACCTTGAGCCTTCTAGCAAGAATTATACACTACTTATGATGAAGATTCTTGAAGAAGAAGACAAAAGATTTTTTTGGAGTTTATTTGTTGACCTGAGCTTCTGCAAAAAGTATCAATAACTCGTAGAAGATTGTTAACATTAAGAAGATTTGACTTAGTAAATAACAAGCAATCGTCTGCGAACAAATGATGAGGAATTGGAGGAGCATTTGTAGCAATTTTGATTCCTTATATTTTCTTTGAGCCTTATGCATGAGAAAGCGCCTTAATAAAAACCTCCATAGTCAGAAGGAAGAGGTAAGGTGACATTGGGTCACCTTGCCTCAACCCTCTTGTGGGTTTGATAGGTTTACATGGAGTTCCATTTAACTGAATCTGTATTTCAGTTGTACTAACATACTTAAAAATTAGAGCACACCAATTACTGTCAAAACCCATTTTTTCTAGAAAAATCCACTCCACCCTATCAAATGGGTTCGACGTATCCATTTTCAAAGCCATGTAGCCTTCCCTTCCTTTATTTCTTTTCATGGTGTGTATAAGCTCTTGTGCACGAATAATATTATTAGAAGTTTGTCTCCCTGTCCCATAAGCAGCTTGCATTGGAGAAATGATTTGATTAAGGAATGGCTTCATTCTGAGTGCTAAGATCTTGGAGATGATCTTGTATGTAGTATTACATAAAGTTATACGTCTATAATCTGCAGGTTGTTGAGGAGCTTGGATCTTAGGGATCAAAGTGATATTTGTTTAATTAAAACTTCTTGGCAAAAACTTTGAAGTAAAGAACCTCTGCACCATCATAATAACATAATCTCTAGCTATGTCCCATTGAGTTTGAAAAAATCCAGGTGGATATCTATCTGGTCCCGATGCTTTCCAAGGATTCACTATCTTCAAGGCACTATATATTTCATACTCATCTGGAACCTTAGTTAACTGGACATTATCTTTTATAGTAATAACGTTTGGAATAAGAAAAATAAGTTGCTCATTCACTTCCAGATTTGTAGTAGTATTGACATTAAGAAACTGATTCCTTAGAAGTTCTTCCATGCCCTCTCTATCTGTGCACCAGCTGCCTTGATGGGGTTTTAAAGAATCAGTTTTGTTCCTTGTTCTTAGATAGTTTTCTATAAGATGATTTTGCTTGGTATTATTATCCAACTCCATGAAATTGTCTCCACCAGCCTTTTGTCTCCAGAACTGCCCTTCCCTATGCTGTCATTCTTCAGTTTTCTGCTTCAATTTAATAACCTTGCTAGTAATGTTATGAGAATCTGTATTTTGAAGTTCAATAATATTAGCATGTAAATGTTGCAGGGTTTCATGTATATTTCGAAACTTTCCTTGTTCCATCTTGAAATATTCCTTCTTGTAATGCTAAGCCTTTGATGTAATCTGTATACTGAAGATCCTTGGACTTGGTTCCTCCAAGCAACTGAAATTTGTCTTTACAATTATCCCTTAGCTATATCTTCAAAAACTTCTAGCCACCCATCCTATTATATGTATTTGTATTTAGGTTGAGAAGTAATGAACAATGTCTGAATCTGAACCCAATATAAGAAGATGGATGATATTCGGATAAGGAAATTGCAATAACCATTCAGAGCTGACCAAGGCCCTACCAAGTCTCGATTTGATTCTACCAGTACCATGCTTGTTGCTGGTCTAAGTAAATGGGTTTCCACTAAAACCCAAGTCAGTTAACCCTGCCTCATCAATAAGATGCACAATACTTGGAAATAAAGATGAAAATGCAGAATTATTATTCTTATCTTCTAGATTAAGGGTAATATTAAGATCTCCAATGAGGATCCAAGGTATATTTGGATTCTCACAGCCTAAATATTTTATGTATTTCCATTGAGCAGTTTTTAATTGTGGATATGGGGTACCATACATACAAGTAAGGAGCCACTCAGGCTTAGCAGGATCACTAGTAATTAGGCAGTGTATCATATTCCTATCAAAAATAACAATATCCAGTTTAAAACCATTTTTCCAAAGAAGAATAAGACCACCAGCTAATTCTTGAAAGGGAACAAAGTGGTTATTAGGATAGTTTAGGGGTCTAACATAGTCAAGGATCTTGTTTGAATCTATCTTAGTTTCACATAAGAATATGATGTCAGGGTCATGCATATTGGCTAGATCTCTACAATGATTCCTAGTATCCTTATTCGCAAAGCTATTCCAATTCGAAGAGATAAGCTTCATTCCTGACATTCTATTATATTGTGCAACAAGGAATTCACTCTAAGACTTTGAAAATGATGAAACATATTTTTTAAATTCAAAGTTTTTTATTAAAGTAGAAATAATATGATGTATGTTGCTATAAAATGAAAAATTGAAAGAGCGGTGAAAATAGTTTTGTAAATACACAAGATTGAAAGTTTTAGTGTGTCGAGTTTTTACCTGAGTCTTCCCTGAGCTTTTTGCAGATAGTGTACCCCTTGGTGTCGTTTCATTGTCGCCGAATACTCCGCCGAATAGCCATTGTTAGAATCTGAATGGATAATTTGGGGTTGGACATTGAAATTATCTAGAATAATGGAGCTTCTCAGCCTTTTTCCTTGTCTTGCAATATCATCCATGTTTTCATCATGGGATATAGACTTGTTAAAGTCAAAACCAACTAGAATGCCATCTTTCGGTAGAATAAATGGTGTTTCCTTGATAACTTTCCTGGTGCTATGTTTTGTAGTATAAGTTGATGGTTGATAATTTCTTTTTGCTACCTTCATATTACAAGAATAATATGGTTTTTTATGCGCTGCCTCCAGAACAGAATCAATGCAGCTTTGCATAATCCTTTGAATGCTGAAGCACAAAGCAATGGGGATAGATTTTATATGGTTGTTTTTATAGAAAAAACGAATCCATCTTGTGACTCCAATTGAGTTGACAGCCAGAATTCCTCTTCTCAGTTGATTTTGAAGATCAATTAATACACACTTTAATTGGATCATTTCTAATAGGCATAACATCTTCTGGTTAATACAAATAACATCTCCCATAATTTTCCCCATATCCTCAACATTTTTCATCTTCATAAACTCTAGTAGCATACCCTTCAATTGTATCCAGACGCATTGTGTCCCCCAATTAAGCTCTTTATATGGACAACCTGAATAATACTCATACAGAACCACCAAGTTACCATCAATGCTCCATGGTCTCTCCTTAAACATTTTGTTGAGTTGAATCCAGTTCTTAAATTTAAATACCATCACATTTCTTTCAATTTCAATCACTTTAACATCTTCTGGAGGAATGAATTCCAAGTAACGTTGATATGCTTTTCCACGTTAGCATGACTCATTTTCCGTTCTATAATTATTTTCCCATATGAGACAAACATCCTATTGATCCTCCTCTTCTTCTGCAGAATCATAATTATACACCGCCATTTCAGTGACATCTCCAAGCTCAAGGGTAACATTTTGAAATTTCAAGGTAAGATCACTTATGCTATTTTGAGTTTCTTCTATCATACTTAAGATGAGATTAACAAGATGCATGAGAGAAAAATGGTTTGGGTTATTTCTATGGATATTTGTATGGCAAAATATATTGAATTTATATTGATGGTCAATGGTGGACCCATTCTATTCAAAATATTCATTCATTGTTATCAACAACATGGGCAGTGGCAGCAAAATATTTCTAAAATAAGCCCAGGGCATATAATTGATATTCCAATCACTGCAGCAGCATACATCACCACTGAGGTTAACTGTCAGATACAGGTTGTACCTACAATTCATCCTAATGGACATATCTCCAATATTCAATTATCTCATCCTCCAAGTCCATTGAATTTAGTTTATGACCAAGCCGAGCCTCAAGAACCCTCACCAGTAAATAGTGTAGATCTGATTCAACCGAATAAGCATGTCTCTAATGTTCAACCGGCTCAGCCTCCAATTCTTTGATTTCAACTTCTGACCGAGCCGAGCCTCAAGAACCCCCACTGATAGATGATGTAGTTCCATTTCAACCAATTTAGTATGTATCTAATGTTTCTGACCAAGCCGAGCCTCTAGAACCTCCACCCGTTGATCTAAAAAATGATTCAAAGATTTCTCTAGGATTGTTCTCTGTTTCAACTGTAAGATTAATAGTTGTAGTAGTCGTGATTTTCGGAAAACAAAAAATAAAGCATGCACATCCAGTGGTCTTCCAGGCCTTTACACTATTGTGTTTCATTTCTCTTATTTCAGATACAACTATACTTCTACTTGCTATCAAATGTCCAAACATACCATACTTGGAAAAAACAGTCTGAATAACTATGTGTGTTAGTGTGGTTTCTCTTTCTTTTGCATACACATGGGAACTCTCCACCATATTTGCATGCCATCATTGGGGTACGATTGTTGTTGTGGTCTCTCTTTTGGCATCTACTATTGTAAGTGCCATTGTCTGTGTAGTTTTGTAATCACGCAAACACCGATTACAAAAAGGAAGATCCTACATTAGTTCCGTCATTTTGGAAATATTTTGTCCTCATATTAAGGAAATATTGAAGATCAAGGGTTGCTACCGATCAAGAAAATCTTCTTCGGTAACTTTTGACATATTGTTCCTTTGTGCTAGGGTTTCTTTGTTATCGATGATTGTGTAAAATAAAAGTATAAGTAATATAGTCCTGATGGGTGTCCTTGTCTAGTCTTAGCAGAAGTTTGTTTCCTTTGAATAGCTGAGTAAGAGTTCCTATGTGTTGGTTGATTTAAGTTGCATTTGCCTTCCGTTTTTTTTGTGTGTAAAGGGGAGCTCGAAATTTCACTTCCAAGTTGCTCATAAATAGATGAATAGTCTCAACTGATTTAGCAGTTATTTTAAATAACAATAATATGTGAAGCTTTCCGATAACAATTAATTTCGATCCATTTCTAGGAGATTTTTATTTTAAAACAGTTGTAGATGGTGGGTTTTTAACAAAGATAAAATAGTAAATTATCTCTCAAGACGCAGGTATGAGAAATACTAAACTTTAAAGATTCTGCAAAAGAATTCTTGAGTAGGCGCTTATCCTTAATCTCTCTCAGGTGATTATCCATGTCTTCTCTGTATGTATGACTAACTACATATACGATCAAATTAATGAACTTAATTAATATTCGTCACTTCATAAAATCATTAGAACAACTCTGGTGCTTACTACGACATTCCCAGATGTTTTATGATTTTTACATAAAATCTTGAGCTCCTAGATGGATTACCCACTAGTGTAGAGCAAATTGAGTGTTATTTTGGTGTTATACTCCAGAGCTAAATTCCCAAAAACTTACCCATGTTAACATTCACACAATGTTAACCTATTAAAACACCTATATAGCTCTATATACGGATTTATTTAATTTAAGTACCACAGTTGTGCTTAAATTCAAAATCAAAATTGTAACAGACACAATTTTATAGCTTCTACTAGCTAAAAATCTCATCTCAGTCGCATTAATCCTTTGCTTAAAGAGACAACTAATGTAAACGGGTGAAAATAATTTGAATTAGGGTTTTGAAATGCTTCACAACACTTATAAGCGTGTCAAAAGCGTGTTAAAATACTTTCAAACCCTAATTAGGGTTTGAAAATAAATTCACAACACTTGCAAACATTTCAAAAGTGTGACAAAAAGGTAATTCAAACCCTAATTAGGGTTTGAAAAAAATTTGCATCACTTATAAACATTGCAAAGGCGTGTCAAAAGGGATTCCGAACCCTAATTTCGGAAAAAAAGGAGTTTAACCCTAATTTTCAAAACACGTCTTGCTCCTCTTGCTTGTGCGCCTTGCTTTCCAGAGCAAGGCTTGCACAACTTCAGTCCTAGCATGGACATCACGCTTATCTCCAAATATTTGACAATTTTACTCTTTTACTCTCGACATGTGAGGCTGAACACAAGAGTAAAACATTGAGCTTCTAGTTTTCTAGAGAAACAACTTTCAAACCCTAATTTTAAAGAAAGGGACGTCTCTACCTTTCTTGCTTCTTAGAAAGACGTCTCTACCTTTCTTGCTTCTTAGAAAGACGTCTCTACCTCTTTTGCTCACGTCTCTACCTCTTTTGCTTACATATCTACCTCTCTTGTTTCTTAGCAAGACGTCCTTACCTATCTTGCTTCTTAGCAAGACGTCTCTACCTCTCTTGCTTCAAGTTCACACGACTTGCTTCTTGTTAAAATTGATAATTTTACTCTTTTACCTTCAATATGTGAGGCTGAGTATAAAGAGTAAAATATGAGCGCCTTGCTTTTTGAAAAACTTAAAGTCTTGCTTCTTATCAAAATTTGGTGTTTTACTCTTTTACCCTCAACGTGTGAGGACGAGTGCAAAGAGAAAAACGTGAGACTCTTGCTTCAAGGCAAAGTTGGGTGCTCCTCCTCTTCTTCTCACGTGAAACAAATTAGGGTTTTGACAAATCCTAAACTATACTATGCCTTTCTCACATATATCTTTCGTATGAGGCTTCACATACAATTTTTCATGCTCAACAACATACACTTATCTTTACAAAATAAACATGTCAATGCAAAATTGACTAAGATGGACACGCTGCTCCTCATATACAAATAAATACATATTTATTTTATTCTAGTGTGCTAGACTCATCAGCTAGTCAAGCAAGACATATTTATTTTAGTCTTCTAGACTCATCATCTAGTCAAGCAAGACATATTTGTTTTAGTATGCTAAACTCATCAGCTAGTCAAGCAAGAAAAGTCTCCAGTCGAGAGACCCATTGAGCAAGTCTCAATCGACTTAGCGTCAGTAGTGCTTAATACTACAATATTACACGATATATCAAATGTAACAAATGGGGGGATATTCGTTAGGGTATTGGTCTGGCGTCCTACGACATGTGGTGCAGCAGTGCACCCAATAAAAGACAAATTCTGGAAAGTTCGATCAACAATTGATTAGAGGAGTGATTGATGTGTTTGTAATAGTGGTAAAAAGGGTATCGTTCGCTCGAACTTGGGAAGACTGATTTTACATTTTAATAAACTAATTTTTAAACTAAAAATATGTACAAAATATGAAAATAATATTCACAAATACTAAGGTTATGGATTTCACCATTAACCAATTAAAGTGATTTAATCTAATTATTGTTTATGCAATTTTAACATTTAATTTGATTCTAAAATATTGCAAAAAGTAGATTTTCAAAATAACAATTGTATAACAAAAGCATGGAAATCTAAAACCTAAGCCAAAGTATGTACCATCTAACGAAATCACAACTTTTATTGAAACAATGGCTTCCTCCATCACCTCAGCATATGGGGTTTAGCTCATTGTATTGGAAAAACCCTCAAAAATATATTCCATAGCTCAAAAATTGCTTCCAATGGTGAAATAATAGTAACATAGGAGAACAGAAACGCTTATAAGCGTTACAAAGACTTGTTCTCTGCGTTACAGAAGAAAGAAAAGAAAACAGAAGGAAAGGAAGGACTTCAGGTGCTGTTGAAATAAGACTGCTTCAGTGCCTGCGTCAGCGACACTATCAACGACAGTTTCTGGGCTCCTTATGTTCTTCACCTTCTACTTCACCAGCAACAACTATTTTCTTCCTGGAATTTTTTCGGTGATTTCCCTGACTCCTCCTGAGCTCTCCAACACACACCCCCACACCCACCCACCCCCCACCCCCCGTAACTCTCATCTCAACTCTCTATTTATACTATGACAACTATCCAACTCCTTCAAATCTCTCGAATCTTCCAATTATTTTTTCTTTAATGAAAATATTCCTCGGACATTATTTTCTTCATCTCGGTCTGATCCTTGATGATCTTGTCTACTCGATACGGTGAATGAGATAAGATAATCCTTTATTACTAAGAGGTATTCTTTGTAACAGATACAATCAACCTGAGAATACAGAATTTATTTCCGTTTGAAGTGCCGATATTCTGTTGGTATTTTGTGAGTCCAAATATCGTAAAACTCCCCCTATTAAGGCAGGAGAATATTTGCTCCTTTAAACTCTTCAATAATAACCGAAAATATGCTTTCAATTCACGTACACATTCTTCTCAATATAGAGAAAAAATTTTCCCGCCTTTTTGTATTTTGAATTTTGTTAAGAGGGTGCCTTTAACCAGAGTTGGGTGCCTTTATCCAAAATCAGGGGTGCCTTTATCAATTTTGCGGGTGCCTTTGACACTTTTGTTGGGGGTGTTTTTAACACTTTTTAAGCTTATTTTCTCCACAAAAGTTTATTCTTCCAAAAACCCTAAAAGCACACAAAATAATAATATTAGTACAAAATATGAGAACTATTAACAAAAGTATGAGACTAAATAAGACACATAAATGTGTCTATCAAATACCCCCAAACTTATTATTTGCTAGTCCTCGAGAAAATCTAATCTAGAAAATCTTAACTCACTTTCGCAGGCATCGCGATTGCACTTAGCGTGTGCAATAAGCCTTCAAACCCATAGGTGTCCCTATCGGACGAGTTATAGTCTCATGAGGGTTTACAAGAGGTGTACCCACAAAACCTTTACTCCAAACTCTAGCTACTTGTGAATGAATGAGGATAGACACTAAACAAACTATTTAGTTGGCATACTAAATTCTTCGCCTATAAGAATCATTACCCTATATGAGTCCAATTGATGTATACGAGTTTTCACTCAGCGTACTAAAATTCATACAAGAATTCAAAACTCTACTTAAATAGTTGTTCATCCACGATACTCAGAATCTATCAAATTAAAATCACATGGAAAGATTTAGAAGATGGATATAGACAAAATGAATGGTGCACATGTTGACTAAGGTGAACGGTGTTTCCCATATATTTATGAAGGTCACTGCCAGGATGAACCCTAATGGATTGAGATACGCTCCCACTGATCTTAATCCTTATACTAATATCGACTCAGCTGGTATATACAAGGGCCCCAGCGGTTGATTTATTGAAAATAAAAGAATTATCTTTATAATGACAACATGATTAGATCTTTTGAATCTAAGCGCATGGTCCTTATCAGCATCTTACATGATAGTTCTCATGGATCCTGCATTCCACGCTTTCTTAGGCGACGGAGACAGGGAGAACACACATATATTGTTATCAAAGTGTCAATACTCGATTTTTTTTATTTTTTTTAAATTAAAATAATCTAAATAATACAATTATGGGGCTTGATCTCAAACACTCAACTTCATCACAACGATAACAATTCGATATTGGTGCCCCACCAAATCACTTAGAGAAACACGAAAACTGCAAAAATAAAAACAGAAGGTGATATGGTCGAGATAGACACCGAGATATGGTGACAACTATCATGTTATTTCTAACACCTGAGCTAGGCATTCTTTAATGAATAGACCATTTAGCTGGGCACACGGATTCCTATAGAAAAAGAGCTAAGTTTCCATCTACCTAGAATGCTTAGTATCATCCTGAATTGTTCACAGTTTCTAGACTTTGGATTTTCATACTTCAATAAAAGTTTCTCCCTTACGCCCAAACATAAATCTAACATTGTCCTCAATGTTCTAAAGATGAATTATTAAAAGAATGAACAAGGAGAAACTGTTACCAATCGGAGGAAAAGAGTTAAGGAAAGATATTACCGTGTCGCATGAGCATGGGTTACCTCCTAAGAAGTGCTAAGTTTAAAATCTTTAGCCATACTAAGAAAGAATTAGTCACCTCACTAAATCATATAGCAATAGTCGGAACAACTGTAGATCATCTGAATAAAACAATATTATCCAAAATAGAAGGAAACTGCAGCAGACCCAGAAAGTGAACAATTAAAGTGCACCCTTATCCCTATCTAGTGTCTTGTTTAAGACAACTATATTTAGTTGAGGTCTAGGTTCAGGCTCTATGAAAGGGTCTAGGTAAATCTCTTTAGGCTGGATTTCCTCATAAGAAGGGTACGGAGGATCAGGTTCTAGAGTATGGAAAAACTCAAATAATAAATTCAAGGCACATAATAATAACCTGAAAATTTGTGGATCCTCAAAGCCAATCATATTTGACCCACACAATTGACTACTATGAAAATGGTAGTCATTCTTAAGCAAATGTGTCAATTCTAATCTCCTAAAGTAATTAGGCTTAGTCTCAAAACTTGATACTTGACACATTTGAAATTCAGACGTTCCCACATATAGAAGAAAATATTTTGGTGGGAAAACAAAGTCAATCTTGGTATCATTTCCTAGGTAAACCACATCGACCAGAGGATGGGTTTCTAACAACTGAACTTCTTTTTGGACATCAACAGACTTAGAGAATCTAGTTTGAAGATGATCTTGAAAAATGGTAGAGGTCCAAATGTCAAGTCCTAAGTTAGGGACTTTAAGCAGGGATACTTGACAATCACAAGAATCATCGGTACCCCCAAACTTAGGGTGGACATTACTCTCAGATGAACTAAAAATTGTTGGTTGGATTCTAGGGTCCTTAAGGTCAGAACTACATTCAACTTCCTCTATAGAAGGATATAAGGTAGACTTATAAACTGGTAGAAGTTCAAACTTAGCTTTCCATATATTATAAGTGCCCTTCAAAGGTTCAGAATCTAACAAATTATTCACCTCATTAATAACACTGTCATCGTCAACATCAAACCCAAAGTGGGCTAGGCATTTCTCTAATGGATCTTCTAATAAAGTGTTTGGTAAAGATTTCTGAACTGAAGTACTAGTTACGCTCACTTCTTCTAAATCATAGATCTTACAAGAAGGTTGTCTATTCATACTAAATAGATTCAGTTCAATATTCATGTTACCAAAAGAAAAAATAATTATTCAATTTCCATAGTTGATGACGACATTATATGTAGTTAAAAAGGGACGACCTAAGATCACTGGTATTTTAGCCTCTGGGACCTAAAAAGGTTGGATGTCTAGGACAACAAAATCCACTGGGGAAACTATTCTATCAACCTGAATCAAATCATCCTCTATCACATTAAAATTTTCTAAGAGTCTATCATCTTCGTCAGAGACTATTATCTTCGAATCGTTAGACTCTAAATAACTAGTATCAGGACAAACTCGCTCCTCTAAACCATTATCGGCTTCAAAACAAGAAAATTTTGCACCGTCTAAAATAGTGGTATCTCTAGTCAAATCCTCTTCCCTTTGAATAGGTGAATAATTATTAAAATCATTTGGATTTGAAACAGAGATAACACTATCATCATGAAGCACAATTGGAGTGACAATTTCTTGATCACTCTGCCTGTATATTTCAAGTTCTTCACCAATACTATCCTCATCATCATAATAATATGAAGATGTTTGAACCTCGTCTAAATAAGTAGTGTTACCGATTTTATCCTCGTCCTCTAAATTAGGTAAATATTAATCATTATTATCAAGGGTAAAAGTCGAAACACTGTACTGGCAATTAAGATTATTTTGAGCAATTCTTTCTTTTGTCTCTAACACAAACCTATCTGTATTCTCATTTAACTTCTTGAGTGATTCTTCTAGAGTCATAATAGGTTCATAAGGA
>JAJJMC010012048.1:3478253-3491930 GCA_023531435.1 Papaver californicum | reverse complement strand
TTAACTTCTTGAGTGATTCTTCTAGAGTCATAATAGGTTCATAAGGAGGACTATTTTGCGACTGCTTTAGGGAATCCCTCCAAGACAAAGAACTCGAATTTTGCTCATTTTCATGTTCATAAGACGGGTGTCTATATGAATAGTAATTGGGATCACCCTGGTATGAGCAATAACCTCCGAAAGGTTGGTGGTGGTCCCAACTACTATCCACACCATGTTGATAGTATGTATAATGTCTATTTTGAAATTCAGTCGGGTATTCATTGTATTGGTCCTCATAATACCAGTTCGACATTTTCTAACAAAAACTTCCTAATATATTTACAAAAAATCTAAGAAAATAAATCCTACCGGAAGGGGTTCTAAACAAACACAAACAAGGCTGACTCAACCAAATCAAACCTATTGAATTTAGCAAACAAAAAGCATGATGGCTCCACTTAGATTGTTTCTAGACCAGCTTTTATTCTTTCAAAAGGCAACTAGTTACAGTTTTAGTGAATCTCTCAGAACGACCTGAATTAAATTAAGTCGAATAGAAACAGGATAAGCTCTAAGGAGCTTTGATAACCCTACTTCTTTGGCAACTTTTCCTTGGGTTACAAGGCGGCTCTAATCAACTTAAAAATAATCTTCCTGAACTTTAAGTTAGGCTAACAAAGTAACCAATACAGTCCTTTTGAATGATTTTCCAATAAGCTCGTTACTCTATAGGTCTCTTTCTAGTCAAATTTTAGGCTTAGGTTCGCGTTGGGTAAGTGTTCCTAAGGCGGGAAAGAAGGAAACGGTGATGAAATCCGAGTCCTTATCTTATATGGCCAGTCATTTCCCTTTACAAGAAAATAAATTCCGTATTCAAGTCCTCAACATATATGCATTACGAAGGAATACAGAAAACCCACTTGCAGGGGATTCGTGGGTTGTCGAGTCTTACCTCCCGTACCAGACGGGCGATGAACCGTTGAAGTCGACTCGGGCCACCAACTCCTGTGTCAGTGTACGAACCCAAGGGGCTGAGACAATTTCATAATTGTCGTCCTTCCCTGTTACAGTTTATATTTAAATACCCTTCCTTAGGGTTTAAAAAATAATAATAAAGTCCAAAAGTTCAAAGTCCGAAAAATGAAAAATACCTAAAATAGTTACAAAAATAATAAGAATTTCTTAATATAGTTTTCTAAAAAGAAAAATAAAAACCTAAAAAATTAATTAAAAAAAAAAATCTTGGTGGTTTTTTTTCCCGTTCTTTTCGATTTGTCTTCGATTCCAAGTCTTTAATCAATCAATGTAGTCTTTAGCTCCAATTTCTTTTTGATCCAAAACTTGTAATACAAAGAAAAATACCCAAAAACGTAAAATAGAACAAAAAATAAAAATCTAACTAAACTAACTAACCTAAAAAAATTCTAAAAACAATTATAAAACAAGTCCGCGTCGGCGGCGCCAAAAATTGATGTGTTTGTAATAGTGGTTAAAAGGGTATCGTTCGCTCGAACTTGTGAAGACTGATTTTAGATTTTAATAAAATAATTTTTAAACTAAAAATATGTAGAAAATATGAAAATAATATTCACAAATACTGAGGTTATGGATTTCACCATTAACCAATTAAAGTGATTTAATGTAATTCTAACATTTAATTTGATTCTAAAATATTGCAAAAAGTAGATTTTCAAAATAACAATTGTATAACAAAAGCATGGAACATCTAAAACCTAGGCCAAAGCATGTACCATCTAACGAAATCACAATTGCTTAACAAAAATCATTAAATCAAATTTAAAACAAGGCAAATAATCATAAAGAAATTGCAAACATTAATTAAAATAGAATTATACCACTTTTATTGAAACAATGGCTTCCTCTGTCACCTCAGCATATGGGGTTTAGCTCATTGTATTGGAAAAGCCCTCAAAAATATATTCCATAGCTCAAAAAGTTCTTCCAATGGTGAAATAATAGTAACACAGGAGAACAGAAACGCTTATAAGCGTTACAGAGACTTGTTCTCTGCGTTACAGAAGAAAGAAAAGAAAACAGAAGGAAAGGACGGACTTCAGGTGCTATTGAAATAAGACTGCTTCAGTGCCTGCGTCAGCGACAGTTTCAGGGCGCCTTATGTTCTTCACCTTCTTCTTCACCAGCAACAACTATTTTCTTCCTGGAATTTTTTCGGTGATTTCTCTGGCTCCTCCTGAGCTCTCCAACACCCCCCCCCCCCCCCACCCCCCCCGTAGCTCTCATCTCAACTCTCTATTTATACTATGACAACTATCCAGCTCCTTTAAATCTCTCAAATCTTCCAATTATTTTTTCTTTAATGAAAATATTCCTCGGGCATTATTTTCTTCATCTCGGTCTGATCCTTAATGATCTTGTCTACTCGATACGGTGAATGAGATAAGATATTCCCTTATTACAAAGAGGTATTCTTTGTTTCAGATACAATCAACCCGAGAATACATAATTTATTTCCGTTTGAAGTGCCGATAT
Source organism: Papaver californicum (assembly GCA_023531435.1). Taxonomy (NCBI): domain Eukaryota; kingdom Viridiplantae; phylum Streptophyta; class Magnoliopsida; order Ranunculales; family Papaveraceae; genus Papaver; species Papaver californicum. The sequence goes on along the minus strand of JAJJMC010012048.1, from coordinate 3,489,437 downwards.
TCTGTTGGTATTTTGTGAGTCCAAATATCGTAAAACTCCCCCTATTAAGGCAGGAGAATATTTGCTCCTTTAAACTCTTCATTAATAACCGAAAATATGCTTTCAATTCACGTATAGATTCTTCTCAATATAGAGAGAAAATTTTCCCGCATTTTTGTATTTTGAATTTTATTAAGAGGGTGCCTTTGACCAGAGTTGGGTGCCTTTATCCAAAATCAGGGGTGCCTTTATCCAAAATCAGGGGTGCCTTTATCAATTTGCGGGTGCATTTGACACTTTTGTTGGGGGTGTTTTTAACACTTTTTAAGCCAATTTTCTCCACAAAAGTTTATTCTTCCAAAAACCCTAAAGCACATAAAATAATAATATTAGTACAAAATATGAGAACTATTAACACAAGTATGAGACTAAATAAGACACATAAATGTGTATATCAGTGATAAGTTGAGCAACCGTCCATTCAACCTCAATCGAAGTAGAGGGCAGTTGTCAACACCTTCTCCACTTTCACCACTTAACCACTAGTTAACCATCGACAGTTTCTTCCAGAAAAGAGGTCGAGTGGTTATAATAGCTATGATATAAATAGATGTTCAATTTATTGAACAAACAAGTTTTTTTTAACAAGTTTCAAGTTCTAACACGACAACAAGTTTACTCTTAAACAGAACAGTTAAACACGATCAACCTTGATCATTTAACCTTCTCACACAGAAGACTTGTTCATATCTATTTATGTCAATTACATCCAAAATAGTCTGATACTCTGATCTCATTATTCTCTTGCTTCCCTCCCTAAGACCAGCCTTTCTCCTTCCCATTTTGTGACTGAAGCAAGACTGGAATGACTACTGCTTGGTTTAAGCCAGGATTGTACAGATTGATATCTCGAATCTAAACAAAATACTTCAACAGTAAAAATATTTAAGGATTGACGAATTGCTACCTGCTCACCCCATTATTTCCTAAATTAGCCTTCAATTCGAACAACAGTTAAGGAAAATTTACCTTGGTCTTTTTACCCTGAATATGATGCTTCTTTTCAATTGCATTTTCTGATATCTATTCAACAGGATTCAACGGTTGAATTTGTTTTATTAGGTCATATCGTGCATGTCAGATGTGTTAATGATTCTATCATTCTATGATCCCCATTTGCAGATGTGATATCTGTATGAAGCCTCCATTGGAGCTGGTGTAAGCTCCCTTCCCTTTTGACACTCATGTATCATGTTTGTAACAGATTTTTGGATGTTCCCTGGTTTTTTGAGACTGTTGTCAAGGATATCCATTTGTTAGCTAGGACTTTATCAAGTGTTCTTTTTTGTCATCAATATAGAAAAGCTAACAGTGTGGCATACCATCTCTAAGAAGGCTGCTAATGAGAAGTGTAGTAAATTCTGGCTTGAGTGTCTTTCTTTTTTGTATTTGAACCTTATTATTGGGGATGCACACTTTTCACTTAGGGGCTTAAAAGATGACAAAATAGGGTCATCTTGTAACCAACCCAATAACCCCTTATCCTAGAATTTATAATAATACCTAGACTACCCTAGATTAATTAGTATTAATTCTAAACTAATTAATAGTTAGTTAGTTGATTAGATTACGAATTAGTTTATACTTAGTGTTTGGATAATCAAAACATTATCATTTTAGTTTTGGAGGGAGAAGAAGAAGAAGAAGAAGAAGAAGTGGAAAAAAAGAAGATTTTTTTTTTGAAAACCTAAAATTTTTGATTTCAACGCTCAAATGAGTGATTCTTATAACAAGAGTTATGAGGTAGGTGAATCCTCTTCTTCTACATCAAACAAGATATTTATATAAGAAAACAATGATTCCAAGATGGTTGATTTCCTAGATAATTAAGAGTTTTTAACCCAAAATCAGTATGAACCTTATGAACCTTATGAACCTTACTATGATTTTGAAGATCCAAGCCAAGAATATGAAGAAAATAAAGCTCAAACTAGTCAGGTATACATCTAACTTAACTTCAATTATGTTTTTGTTGCATGCAATTGCTTAAAGTACGTAGAAAGTTTGATTTTTTTTGTAGCCAGAAAACCCCCAAATCCCAGACATAGACTGGTTATGGTTGGGAAATCATGGTTTCATGGTCGTATAAGTGATCTACGGATTGGAGATCATAAACTCCCAGCCGTAAACTTTGAAATACGGATGTAGAAATAAGAACTCCTAGACGTAAGACATATCTACGATAGTTCGTTTCCACGAGAACCCATCATATGTGCATGGGCATATTAAATGCTATTAAATGCTATCCCGTTTTAGCTGGCCGTAAACCCAACTCAGGGTCGCTTACGGTTAGCAATAATAATAAAGCTGACCATAGGATATTTTTGTGGCTGGGAATGCCAACCATAGTGGAAACTCAGGTTCGACTGTGGCTAGCTTATGTACTAAAGCTGGCCGTAAATTAGTAGTTACGGTTAGGTTTTTAGTTGTCGACCCAGCCGTAACTCCGGTCTTGAGAAGGTTTTTTCCTGTTTTTCTTACGTCTATGTTTCATTTTTCTTAGAAGTGATAGAGGATACAAGTGATCACTACTCCAATAACTTTGAATGGGAACATATAGACGATGCGAAGAAATGGGATCGAAAAAAAGGGTTGAAAAAGATGTGCGTTATAGTTCAGAACAATCAAGTAATATCCACCTCCTTTCAAATGGTTTGCGAGAGTAGTGGGAAGTACAAGAGTCATCAAAAAAAGGGTTTTGAGTATAAACCAAAGAGTGCGAGGAAGAGGGGAGTGCATCATACAAAGAAGTATGGTTGCCCTTTTAAGCTTCAATTTAAATACAACAAGGTTCAGAAAGTGTGGTTTATGAGTGAGGTGGTCTCGGGATTTTATAACCACCCAATTCCAGAGATTTTAATCAACCATCCTTATGCGGAAAGTCTCAACTCCAAAGAGATGGAGCTAGTACATGTGTTGAGTGAACAACGCGCAAGAACTATTGATATCCTTTGTAGTGTGAAGACATTAAACAAAAATAACTCATCTACCTTGACTACCATCTATAATGAAAGAGAAAAATAGAGAAATGAGTAATGGAAAAATAGAGAACTTATGCAATAATTATTGTATTTGGGGGAAAAGCGTCTATGAAAAAGATGAGAATGGGGAAGTGATATATCTTTTGTTGTCACATCCGGAGTTTATAACATTGACAAGATGCTTCCATCAAATTATTCTTATGGATTGCACGTATGAAACGAACAAGTATAAGATGCCAATATTAAACTTTGTCGAGCAAACATCGACGAAGTCTCCTTTTAGTGTTGGGTTTTGTTTTTTACAAGATAAAACGGAAAAAAGTTACATGCGGGAATTAGAAAAGGTAAAGTTATTCTACCAAGAGGGATATACTCGCAAGGTGGTGATTACAGATAAGGAGCAAGAATTGATGAAGGCGGTAACATTTTTTTTCTTGACGCACATCATCTTCTATGCATGTTCCACATATGGAATAATGTCCAAACCAATTGCAAGCCCGAAATTGTACCACCAAGAAAAATCAAAATGAAGAGGATTAACAAACTACATGTAGAGAAACAACAAGTGGAGAAAGACAAATTCGAGGAAAGTGACAAAGTAGCCAAGGTAAAATGGGCTAGTTTTAGCTTAGAGTAAGATGCTTTGACTTGGTCGATGACGGAAAAAACTTACTTTGAAAAATGAATATATGTTAATGGCCCATTGGGAAAGCTAACCGGATGTTTTACAGTATTTGGAGAAACAATTGTTGGATCCCCACAAAGAAAAGTTTGTTAGCGCATGGGTAAACAAACACAAACACTATGACAACCAAACAACTAGCACGGTTGAGTCATCTCACAATCGATTCAAGAGGAAGGTAAATGGGTGTGATGGTGGATTTTTTGTTGTTTTTTTTGATGCTATGAAAAACTCCTCGAACGAATCCAAGGGCTCTTTGAATTTAATCGATCTAGAAAGCATGTTGTCTATTTGGACAACCCTTGGCTACAAGGAATAATATACTATGTCTCTCATTGGGATATTTAGAAGATAATGGGAGAAATTGATGATATGAAAACACCCATTCCGGGTAAAGAATGTATTTGTTCCAACATGTCGGCTTTGAGACTTTTATGCCGGCATGCGATAGCTAGGTACGAAGAAAATGTGATCCCAAACGAAGATATGGATCCTTTTGGAAACAACTTTCATTCAACGAACCATTACCAAATGAAGGCTTAGGTGATGTATTTTTCAACACCGAGGCTCACAAAGAATTGTTTGACAAATACGCTTCATTTAATCCGTCCTAAAAATAAATTTGGTTGTATGAGTTGTGGAAATTTAACCGCCCTTTCACTAGAGACGATATTATAGAACCAACAAAGACATAAGGAAAGGGTAGGCCTAGTACTAAAAATACAAGGAAATAAGAGAGAAAAGATGCGAAGAAAATAGTCCAAGATAATGCAAATTTTTTAAAAAATAATGCAAAAACAGTAGTTTCAAATCAAAAAGAGCCTTCGGGTTTTGAGCACTTGAGAGCCTTGTATAAGGAGAAGGATGTTAAAGGAAAAGGTACGACTACAAACAAACGGAGTCGGAGTAAAACGGAAGAAGGCGAACCAAGCGTTAGAAATGTAAAAGAAAAAGGTCCGGAGCTTTCCTCCCAAGGAAGTTCCAACTTTAAAGTTGATTCTTCTAAAATTGGAATCAAACAATTAGCAAGAAGGATGTTTGAAGTAAAAGGAAAAGCTCTGGCGGTTGAAGAAAATCAGGTAGTGATAGCATCAAATTGCGAGAAAGAGACGCTTCGTATCACAAGAGGAACAATGGTTGGACCCCCAAGAGATGATAAAGGTAAAACTTACCTAACTATATACGTTATTTGTGAAGAATACTTAGAGGATGTTCCCGAAATCATTCGGGACTATATCAAAGCAACCGACTATGTTGACGATGACGGGAATTGTTGTTTCCATGTTTGCGCGGAGCAAATTGGAATTTATAGAGGGTCTGAAACTAACAATGTTGACGAATGCACCTACATAAGGCAAAAGATGTTGTGTGAACTCCGGAAACAACCCGATTTCTATAAGGTAATGATGAGATGTGGGAAAGATGGAGAACAAGAGACGGATATTAAGGAAAGGTTTGTTGCATTTGAAAGGCGTTTAATTGGCAACGTAAACATCACAAGTGATCATTGGACGTCCATGCCGATTTGCGGCCAATAACTCGCCGAAGTATTCTCTTGCGCCATACACTATTTACTCTCGTTGTCGTATGTACAATTGCACCAACCAAAACAACTTATGTAGAAGAATTTTTTAATAGAAGAGTTTTCACGCCCCATATACGGAAATGTCATTTTATCTGTCTTCGATTAAAGAGATTAAAAGAGATTAAAAGAAAATAGCCCATTGCCTCCTTTGAGGGTCGCGTGCAAATACGAAATCTCCAAGGGTTGGTGTCATAGGTTCGAGCAACAATTTGAACTTTGGAATGCAATGACCATGTCGAAACCAAAAGAACCACCATGTGTAATTGAGTAAATGTGATGAATGGTGGTGAGTATATGATAAGATATGTATTTTGAATCACTTATTATGAATGAGAATATATTTTGGTAAATTGTATCATGGTTTCCCCAAATTTACATTAAAGAAACAGTGAAATATGAAAATTCAGAGTGAATTACGGCTGGGTTTCGCTAGTACCGACCTATCCGTAAGTGACCCTGAATTTTGAAAGTTGATTTTCTCTCAGGTATACGGCAAGGTTTACTAGGAAACCTAATAGTAGAACTGTAATTCTCAAGTTTTACGTCTAGGTTTTTGGCCAAACCTGGCCGTAAACCTAAGCAAAAAGTTGAAAGACAAAATGCACAGTCTTACGGCTAGGTCGATAGTATGAAAAATGGGAAATTCTCAGCCGTAAGTGACCCTGGATTTTGAAATTTCTATTACTTTGAAATCGATTTTAACTTGAATTGCAAATATACTTCCATCCATTAAACACTATTTTAGCCCAATACATAAGTTACAACAATTATTGCCCTTAAAATTCTAATATCTCATATGGAATATGAAGAAGTCCTTAAGGATAGCAAAATGAAGTTAAAGTGTGAAGTTTGAACCTTTCTACTTTCTCCATTCCTTTCTAACTTGAGATACAACTTCATCATCACTTTCACCTTCAAGTCGAAGTTCATTACAAAGATGAATTAAACGCATATATTCCTTCACTTATCTTTGTATATCCATAAATCGACAAAACAAATTAGGCACATTACGGTTATTAGTGTTACCGGTGTCGCTACAGAAGTTGTCGTGAATATTTTTCCAATAACTAAGCATGACCAAAGCACCATGGCTTTGTTCTTCTCCTCTATCTGGATAGCATAGTACATAGTTTTTGCAAAGGGATAAGTCTTCATCCAAAGAAAAAGTTGGTTGATCCATTTTGAAGTATAATAAAGAGTGGGAATGTAAGAGTTTTGGATGGATAGTGTGGATGTAGAAGGACTGATTTTGATTTGGTCAATTGAGTATATATAGGTGAAGATATTTTTCATTAAATATCCACCCAATTAGTGTTCTAACAGCTCTATGTTCAATAAATACCCACCTAATTAGTGTTCTTACGACTCTATTTTTCAAAAAGACCCTACTAATGTGTGGTTTATTCAAAAATCAGGACAACTTATGGCTAGGAATTAGAGTATTGACTCAGCCATAAGTAAGAAAAAACCAATTTACGGTTAGAATTACTAACCGTATCTTGTATTAATGTTTCATACGGTTAGGTTTTTGACTAGAGTCAGCCGTAAGTTTCCCTCAATGTTTGCAATATTTTTGAATGTGCTTGGAGTACACAAATAAAACACTCATACTCTTTCATAAAAGTTTTTATTGAAGGAAAGGACATTACAATGAGGAAAAATATCTAAAGATCATTACATTACACTTAATTGGTTATTCAATGTTGAAAATCGAAACATTTTCTTTCAAAACCTTGTAGCGTTCATCATGACTGAAATTTTCCCCATTGATTTCATAATATAGTTGAAGAGCCCTAGGTATCTGCAAAATAATTCAATAATAAGTTAGAATGTTGTGTTCAAAAGGGTTCTTTTATAAATAACTTATTAAGATATACTTACTCGTCTCAAACTTGGCATTTGAGGATAAGTTTCCTTCAAGTAATACAATTCCCCTCTCAAACAATCACATTTATCATAGATCTTTTCGAATCTTTACTTGTTTCCATTGATTGTTCTTCCTCCTCTATTTACATCTAATGCCACAAAAACCCAAAATACACGGTTCCAAAAGAAATATGTGGTTTGAGAAATGTTTGTGTTTCGACTTGAGTCATAGTTTATGACCGTCACTCATGCACGAACTATAACAACATCTTCTCTGGTGCTGAAGGTAGAAGTTATGGTTGTGTTCTTTTGGATTAAGAATAAATGAGAAACTAAAGTGGGAAGTGAGGATAATGTTAAAGAAAACACTTCCTCTATATATAGATGAAAGATCCAATGGCTAGATTTTTTTAAACAATCAGGTTGTTGGGAGAAAATATATTGTTCAACTAAAGCAATTTTTTCTGCAACTTACGCCAAGGAAATAGGTATATCGACCTAGCCGTAAACAAAGCAGATGGGTACTTATGGACAGGTTTGTTCACATTTCCAGCCATAAACCTAAGTCAAATTATGATTTCCATCTATACGTCTAGGATTCCTGGCCGTAAACAAAAGTTAGGATCACTTACGGTTGAGTTATGTTCTGGAGCTAGCCATAGAAGACCATGAACTTTAATATGCGTGTTTTACGGTTAGGTTTCTCAATGAATTTCTAGCCATGAAAAATATTACAATAAAAAAGAAACTACAAGTCTTAGATAGCAAAAGATGTCTTAAGTTCATTCAAGCTAAATTAAGAAATTCATATTTATAATAAAAAGTAAGGACAATGTCTTAGATAGCAAACGATAAAACCAACAACTTCATAACTCATTCATCCACTATGACAACATTCTTAATAAGTTTAAGATCTTTTTAGATGTTGCAATCAAAAAGTTGCATGAACTTGTTTCTTGTCTGAGCTTTTTAGTGTATATGACCGAGAAAATGAAATTGTTCCAGTACTCATATGTCAAGAATGGTATGGGTTTCATGGTAATAAAGTTGATGGAACTTCTTAGAGCAAAGCCGGTGGTATATTGACTAATTTGTCAATTACCACCCCACAATGGGATAGATAAATCCAAAAAATTAATTGCCAAATTGGTATTTTGGGGAGTTTGCCTATTGAGACGCAAGTTAAGTATTTGCACCGAGCCTTGGTCTAAGCTTGGACCGAACGGTTCAACATGATTTGACAACGGTCGAATCTCAACGGCTATAATCCAATGGTTCTGATTCTCTTCCCTATAAATCCAAACATTTTTAATTCCAAAATCACTTCTTCTCTACTCAAAAAATTTTCTACTGTCACTTCAATTTTAATTTAATTTTAAGTTTTTGAGTTTTACAAGCTCACTGTATCTATAGAATACGATCTCTCTTTTCTTTGTTCTGTATCTTCTTTTGTCTCGTGAAGGAAACGAAAAGAGAGTTGGTTGGCAAAGTAGTACGTTTGTTTCTCAAAAAGGAAAAAGAAAAAATGGTTCTGCGCTCTTTTCGACGATGGAATAGCTTAAACTTTTCAAATACACTCAAAATTTTCAAAAGTATATTTTGGCTCATGAATCTTCAGCCCCACTTCAAATACCTCCAACCTAAAAACCAATTTTTTTCATTTGAAGGCAGGATAGAACAAAAGCCTAAAACACTCCTTCAAAGTAAGTTTATCCTCCTTATCTAACAATGTGGATCTGTACTTCAAAACAGAAAAACAAAAACAATGTGGATCTAAGTCGAATAAATCTGACTGACTCACCCGAGTCGTATGTTGTTTATCTTTTTTTTTTTTTTTTTTTTTTTTAAGTTTTACTCGGTTTATATATCTGATTTAGAACTATTTAAATTTGGTAAGTCAATAATTTTTTTGAGCTATTTGAATCCGGTAAGTCAATAATTTCCCTTGCAGTTGGTCCAATGCCGTAGTCATCCTTTGCTTTAATTGTTCGCAACTTTGACACAATCAAGTGTTGATGTCCTCAAACTTTTGCATTCCATTAAAACCCTTTTTGCAATCTTCAAATCTATCGCGAAGCCAACCGATGTTAAATTCGAGATTCTCAGCCTTCTTAACCTACCTCCCACAAATCATTCATTTTAGCAGTCACATCATTTAAGCGGCAATGATTCCTCACCATAACAGAATCTTTATATCACTGACCAACCAGACTTGGCCGACCCAAGCTAGGCATGGTTAAAACTTAAAACAATAAGCTTGAAACAAAATGGCCATATTTCAACCAAATCCGTCTATATAGAATTCTAAAGAGAGAGATTTGAGAGAGATTTGAGAGAGATTACAGAAGGATTAAAACAAAGATCAACATATATAATCCAAGATGTGCACATCACACTACAATTCAACATTGGCTGTCAACGAGTTTTGATTTTTCCATACAAGTAAGAATGAGGAAAAGAATGGTAAATACTACTATAAAAAAAGGGTTTTCTAAGTGTTGAACATCTGATTTAGTGTGTTAGCTCTATACTGAGGATTAGACTATAGACCCCGGTAAATTTACAGTCAAGTGAATTAGCGGGACTAGTCGATTTTTGAGCTTGGAGAAATCCAATCAATTATTATTGTAGTTTTCTCTCATGAGGCCTTTTCAAGGTTGCAGATTCCGTAATAAATTACACAAAAAAATTACAGAACCTAGCTAATTGTTGCATGCAAAATGTTGAAGAGTGGTACTGGTAATGCCTTTCCAACATGAGAGTCACTCTTCTTTGCCCAGAAAAAAGACCAAATATTCTTTCCGAGCATATTTTCACCAACCATATCTTTGGTGCTCAGGACACAGGCAGGTAGTAAATGGTTTGGCACTAAGCATGACTTAGCACGAGCAAGTCCATCTTTCTTGGAGGAAATTGTCTTGCACTTCCAATTATTCAGTTTCTATAATAAGATCCCAGACTGATTTGGATCATGGCTTAGCACCAGACGGACCCCGAAATTACATTATTATATATACTTATCTTCTTGAATCATTGACTTTCATATCCTAATTAGCTCTCTATCAACACAGCTCATCTCATTTTTTTACTAATTAATTAAGCTAACCATTTGTTAATGAGGCTTAAATTTTATAGATACCACACTAATTCATTTGGTTTGAAATCTTTATTAGAGTTTTCAAACCAGAAAAACAAGAAATCAAGAATGGGTGTTTATTCGATACCGATAATCATATTGGTAAACTACTACTTGGTATTCTATACATCTGCACAACCAACCTTTCGTGGAGATTTCTGTTCAGGAGGTAATTACACTAATAGCAGTACTTATCAAGTTAACCTTAATTTCCTTATCTCGAACTCTCTCACTCTATTCGATCGCGAAGGCACCAACTTTAATTATCAAAGTGCCACTGTTAGATCCGGTCCCGATACCCTTCACGGGTCTTACCAGTGCAGAGGTGATCTTACAATAGATGAGTGCCAAGTTTGTTTTGATGCAGCAATCCGAGACGTTGAACAAAACATAAGATGTCCATATTCTAAACAAGCAATTTTATGGTATGAAGAATGTATTTTAAGGCACTCCAACGAATCATACTTTTCAATTATGCAAGAAAATCCAGTACTTTCTATCATAAACCCTGCTACCAATAAAATACTACTAGTAATATAAATCAAGGAACAACCTTAGCAGGGCTAATGAACAATCTAGTGAATCGAAGTACTGCAATTTCTGATCTAGGCTCTTCTTCTAGCAACAAGTTTGCTGTTGGAGAAGCCAACTTAACAGTATCTGCACACATATATGGATTAGTACAGTGTACTCCAGATATATCATCTAATGATTGCAATAAATGCCTTGGTCGAATGGTTCAGAATTTGTCAGTATGTTGTGATATGAAAACGAGTGCGAGAGTTTTTAATCCAAGCTGCAACATCAGATATGAAATATATCCGTTTTATAAACCAAAGGTTATTACTGATGCAACACCTCCTTCACCAAATTGTAAGTTGTGTTAGAGCTAATG
>JAJJMC010012048.1:3458065-3473253 GCA_023531435.1 Papaver californicum | reverse complement strand
GTGTAGGATTAACATCCTTTATATAGTCATGTAACAGATTCTTTGTATTAATAATAAAAAGACTTTTCTTTTTTCATTTGATACTTTCTTTCTTGTCATTTCTTCTTCCTCTGATCTTAAAGTTCTTTCAGTGCACGCGTTTAATTATGATCTTCGCGCAAAGTTTATTCTAGTTCTAGCTAGCTTGCATATAGATGATGTAGAAAGAATGTTTTATTTGTTCTCAGTTAAGCTGATTGAATCCACCACTTTCATCGTTTTCATTTCACACTGACTGGAACAACCGTAGAAATACATAAAATATTTGAGAATCAGGAAAATAAAACTTTTTTTTTTTGAAGTATGGAAAATCAAACTTAGTTGTCAATTGTTGCTATTTCCAATTTCTTAAAATATACGAAGCAGGTGATGTCCATTGCATGTTAGCTGAGTCCAAAACAAATAAAAGTTTCGGTCAAGTGTCAACTACAAGCTCCAATTCTAGTCTGTATGTCTATGTTACCTGGAAATTTACATCTCCCAATCGTTAGACAGTTTAAAGTTTATGTATATATTAGCTTCTTTTTTCTTACATGTATTCATGCAGCAAAGAGAAAGAATTCGCAAAAAGTTGCTATCAGTATAGCTGTTCCTTCAATTATTGTAGTATTATCTGCAATAGCAATATGGCACTTGTGCTCGCGAAAAGCAACAAAGGAAACGAAGCATATCGATGGTGAGTGCCTAGAACTACGACATACAAAAAAGACATTTAAGTTGTAGTTATTAAGATTCCCATTCGCTGATCTAGTTGAACACAAAAAAGAAGCTATCTCTTGCGCATCTGAAAGTGTACCCTGATCAAAAGAGACATTAAGTGTTCAAATTTTCAACTCTACATTCTGTCTCTTTTAATGTCTCTTTTGATCAGGGTACACTTTCAGATGCGCAAGAGATACCTGTGAAGAGGCTCTCTAGAAATTCATGTCAGGGCGAAGAAGAATTTAAGAATGAGGTTGTTTTACTCGTAAGACTGCAGCACAAGAATCTTGTGAGACTTCTAGGTTTCTGCTTAGATGCAGAAGAAAGACTATTCATCTATAATTTCATGCCGAATTCAAGCCTCGACCAGATTATATTTGGTATGCATTCTATGCTCGTCTTTTTGTTTCTTGCTATTTAGGTTCCTTTGGTTTCTTTGGGTGTTCAAAAATAGTCTCTTACTATCTCACCACTGGCTTGAATAAATTTCTAGATTCGGTTAAGTGTACCTGTTTGGATTGGGAAAATGGTACAACATTATAGGAGGTATTGCAAGAGGGGTTCTTTATCTGCACGAAGATTCTTGGCTCAAGATTATTCATCGTGATCTCAAAGCCAGCAATGTATTAGATTCAGATATGAACCCCAAAGTTGCAGATTTTGGAATGGCTAGACTTTTTACAGTGGACCAAACTCAAGCCATGACGACCAGAATTGAACATAGTAAGTATCATATTGGAACCACATTAATCCTCGGCATTTGTAGGTCGAGCCTAACTGTTGAATACTGTTCACATTTGCAGTGGATATATGGCCCCAGAGTACGCGATGCATGGGCAGTTCTCTGAAAAATCAGACGTGTTTAGTTTCGGGGTCTTAGTTCTAGAGATTCTTAGCGGAAAAAAGAACAACTCTTTCAACGAATTAGAGATTTCCGGAGACCTTGTCAGCCATGTGAGTTTGAAAAGTTTTACTTCTTCTATTTTAAGAACCTATAGGTTGAGTTTCGAATGTAAGCATATGTGGAAAATTGTTGCAGGCATGGAGACATTGGAAAAAAGGGACAGCTTTAGACTTGTTAGATTCGACTCTGAAAGACAGTTATTCTGAAAGTGAAGTAATGAGATGCATCCACATTGGATTATTATGCGTTCAGGAAAATGCAGCAGACAGACCAACAATGGCGTCAATTGTTTTAATGCTCAACAACTACTCTACTAATCTACCAGTACCATTAATTTGGTACCAGCTTTCTTTGTTCCTGCAGAGGAATCTAAAATTATATTTGGAGAGAGTAAGGGCAACTGCAGCGGTCGATCAGACCAAAGAGCAAAGACCAGGAATGCTCTTTGGTCCGATTTTGTGAGCCGCAACGGACGACTAAATGTGGTATTTGGTCCAGAAATTGAACAGTATTCGATCAGGTTTAGTCGAGAAACTGGACCAAAACATATATAGTCTGACGCCAATATAAGACAGCGTTTAGGGAAAACGCCATTGTACGAGGACGTTTATAAACACAAACGTCATTACTGAAAAACTTCTATCAAAACGTTTATTTAGAGTAGCGTTTTTGAAACGTGATACTAAAACAGCGTAATTTAAACAAACGGCAAGCTAGAAGAGCGTGTGGGATGAACGTTCCTCTGCCAGAGCGTTAATTGCCAAAACGCTGACGTTGAAACACTCACGCTGCTCCACAATAGCGTTTAAGATTGAAACGCTCCTCCACAAGAGCGTTCAAGAATGAAACGCTCCACCACACAAACGTTTTAGTTTAAGACGTGCACATATTGTAGCGTTTTGTTGAAACGCTCCACCACACAAACGTTTTAGTTTAAGACGTTCACATATTGTAGCGTTTTGTTGAAACGCTCCTCCACAAGAACGTTTTTATTTTTGCCGGCCTTAATTTGTAGTCGTTGTGAATGTGACCGTTATTTTTCCGCAACGGCTATTTTTTTTTTCTTCAAATTTTTAGTGCTGCAACGGTTTGATTTCGGCATTATATATAGAGGAAGTTTTAATGTTTCATGTACAACCACCATTCATTTGAGAACTTCGTACAAGAAAGTAAAGTTTTTTCTGAATTTTTTTTGGTCTTTCGTTAAAAGTTTTTCTCAGAATCAAAAATGGCACCAAAACCAAGAGGTCCAAATTTTACTACTAATGAAGATATAACAATGTGTAGGATTCATTTATCAATATCTCAAGACCCTTGTGTTGGTACTGATCAATCGGAAGAAAGATTATGGACTCGGATCAAAGCCGGGATGAAAGAAGCTATACCTTCAATGGCCGAACGCAGTTGGACCTCCATTCAAAAACGCTTTCAAGGAATAAGTAAAGATGTTGCGCTTTATTCTGCAAAAGAGGCATAAGTGGAACGTGAACACCATACCGGCTGGGGTCCTGAAACAAAGGTAAAGTAAACCTGTTTTAGTTTCGTTGCTCAAGTTTTGAAATGGATTGTGATGCATTAATTTTTTTCTAAACAACAACAGACACAGGAAGTAAGGCGGCTATTCAGGGAAGCTAATGGTGATAAACCATTTAAGCACGATGACTGCTACGCAATTATGATAGAAAATATCAAATATTCCCGTCGTTCGACAGAAATATTTGATTCATCGCAAGCTGAAGAAGATTCTGACAATAATGCTGAAGACCTACAAACACTTTCACCAAGCGCAGGTCAATGGAGTGGACATGAAGAAATTGGAGATATTCCAAACACGTATCTGCGGCCGATGGGCCAAAAACAGGCTAAACAACTGAAGCATAATGCACGAGGAAAATCCAGTGCCCAAGCAGAAGCCTTGGAAATAATAATCAATAACCAAAAAAACTTCAACAACAGTTATTCAGAAAATGCAAAAAGGAAGATTGATCAAAGAGATACCGAGTTAGCATCAAAAGAAGAGCATCGCCTAATGAAAGAGGAGTATCGATTAATGATGACGGACGTCTCCAAATTGGATGACGTAATAAAAGAGTGGGTTATGCTTAGGAAAGCAGAGATTTTACGAAAAAGACAAGAATCTTGTATTACCTAAAACACTGAACAACAAATATTATTTTCCTTCTAATTAATGAAAACCATTACTTTCATATTTGTTGTCTACACATAAGCATCGAGTGAAATCAATTACTAACAGTAAAAGATATGAATTAAAACCAATTTTTAAAAAAGTCGTTTTTCAAACATCACCAAAATTCGACCATAAATGTTCGATCAAGTCATTTCGTAATCGAAGGTGTGTTTGTTTGCTATGGACTGCTTGTCGTCGTTGGTGATTTGTCATCCTTGAAAGTGCATCAGTTTGTTGCCGTGATATAGTTACTGGTGCAGCGTAGCGCTCTTGATCATAATCATGTGGCCAAACACCCGGTAGATGTTCATCCTCCACAATCATATTATGGAGAATAATTATTGTTTTCATGATATATGCAAGTGCGTCCGGATTCTACATTCTAGCTGGTTGTTTAACAATGCCAAATTGGTTTTGTAGTACACCAAAGGCTCTTTCCACATCTTTTCGAGCACCCTCTTGCATTGCTGAGAATTTCCGCTTTTTAAGTGTATCTGGATGCTTGATCGACATGATTATGGTTGCTATCTCTGGGTATATCCCATCGCCAAGATAATACCCCACATCGTAATGGTTACCGTTCACCATGTAGTCTACCGGGGGTGCCTTACCTTTTATAATATTTTTGAAAACAGGAGACCGGTTCAGAACATTTATATCGTTGTTTGAACCGGGCATACCAAAAAAGGCATGCCGAAACCATAGATCTTGTGAAACAACCTCCTCCAAGATAATACTTTCATCGCCTTTGTATGCGGTGTATGCACCCGATTCGGCCGTTGGGCATCTATCCCATTTCCAATGCATACAATCTATACTTCCTAGCATTCCAGTAAATCCCCTTGCCTGGTTCTGAGTTAGCAATAGTTGAACATCTGTAAGTGTAGGGCTACGCAAATACTGATCCCCATATAGCTGCACAATCGTCAGGCAAAACTTACGATTTGCTTACAATACAGTAGATTCCCCAATCCTTAAATACTCATCTATTGCATCTGCCACACAACCGTAAGCTAACATTCTAATTGCTGCAGTAATCTTAACATGTGGTGTTAATCCGAGTCTGCCGGCAGCATCCATTTTTTGAACAAAATAAGGGTTACGTCCCACCACATCCCGCAAGATAAGGTTGAACAATTCTCTGCGCATTCTGAATCTTCTCCGGAAAATAATATGACCAAAAGTAGGGTATCTTGAAAAGTAATCTGTCCAAAGTTTCCTTGCTCCCTCCTCCCGCTGTCGGTCAATTTCGATTCGAGTATTTGGCCAGTCTATATTAGAATCGAACAATCCAAAAGTAAGTGCTTGTTCATTTTGGATAACTGCAAATGAATTTTCGTCTGATGGGGACGTCGGGTTAGTACTATCATCATCGGATGTGGAAGATATGAGTAAATGATTGTGAGGAATATAAGAAGAGGAAGAGGAAAAACCATGATACATATTGTTATTCTGATTTCCTTCCATTGGTTGATGAGGTTTGTAGTTATGGTAGAGGAGGTTTGTAGTTATGGTTGACGATTTTTGTATTTTTGTTTGAGGATGATTCTACTTTTGGTTGTGGTTTTAATGGAGAGAATGGTATTTATAACATGGGCATTCAAATAAGTTTTTATCGAGACCTAACAACAAGCCAGTAATAAAAGCCACAAAAAAGTTATGACAAGACCCTACAACAAAAAGATGACCAATCCATTGTTGTGATATTATCGAGAGATAAGTAGTGCTCTTTACTCTTGAGTAGACAATACATGCAGGCAATTAACTCCAACATGAATGCTATGAGAGTATAAGAAAAAGCTGACAATTCCAATTTAACTTTTTTGGTAACATCATTTTTTCAATTATTAAAGGCATACATTAAAGCAAAGTAAAATAAATATTAAAAATCACTAGATTTTACGTAATCACTTAAGTAAACCTATTGTGAAACCTTAAGGCTTGGTTTGTAAGACGTCGTGGATGACGTGGTTCACTTCTTGGGAGAATAATCAACACAAAGGGATTAAATTCTTCCAAAACCTTTAAAATCTCGAAATGAGGTTTGTACCTGAATTCAATACGTTTCCATCTTATCCATTGCTCTAGTGATCTAGAAACAACTTCATCATCAGTTTCATTCCTAAGACAAAATTCATTCACCTTGGCAGTTAAAGAAGAAAATTCATGTACTTCCTTTGTGATTTGAACATATCGACAAAAAAGGCCGGCTCTATTCCTGTTGTTGGGATTTCCGGTTTCGTTACAAAAGTTAGCATGTGTATCTACTAACCATTGCATGGTCATTACACCATTCATCCGACGTTCATGGCCCCTAGCTGGATAATGCAATACAATGTTTCGACATATTGATAAATCTTCCTCTAGTGTAAAATTCTCTGCATTGAGGCTAAAATTTTCGTAACCCGCCATTAAATGAAAACCGAAGATGACAAATTTCTTATGAAATGTTAGAATGGTGGATTTGGAATGAGAATGAATGATACAATATGTCATATATTTATAGCTAGATGGGGAATGAGAATGGTGGATTTGTTCAACGGTAATAATCCATAACGGTAAGAAAACGGTAACAAATATAAAAATCAATTATTTTATTTTAATTTTTCAAAATTGGTTGTATGATGACACGGTAGTATTAACATGAATTGAGGAGTCATTAATATTGTGGATAGATAGAGAAAAAAGTCAGGTTGGATTTACTAAAAACAATAAAGTTGTTAATAAAATGTCATAGATAAAGTGAAAAGTAAGGTTGGATTTGCATGCCAATAAAGGAGTCAATAAAGTAGTCATTTAAAAGCATATTGGAATGTGTAACCAATAAATAAGGATGATTATCAACTACCGTCCCCCTCCCCACGAGAGGTGCGAGGGGGCATAAACGGAGGCATCGATGAAGAAGGAACATGCCCCCCGGTATTCCACATTTGCGATGGTAGAGTTGAAGAAAAATTTCCAAAACCAAGTGGTGGATTTTGTAAACGAGCATGCGACAGTTGTAACTTCAAATTGGTGATTTCATTCTTATATTCCCGCAAGTCTTCCATCCTTTCCCTCGATTGTGTCAAATGAAAGTTTTTGAACTCTTGGGTAAAGTCAGCATTGTCTTGCGCAAAAGCATAACATTCACCCTGTTATAGACAATAGGTCACATTGAGTCTGTCAAACCGTAAATTAAGAAACTAAATAACAAATATATTAGAAATGAACTTACGTATGACCAATTATCTATAGGCGGGATGGGCACATGTTCAGCAGGTTGGTTGATGGTTTCTTTAACTAAGCCACCCAAACTGTCGTATGTATCCACATCCCAGTCTACGAGTTTGCAAAACTTGTTAGAGTTAGTAACATGGCACCAATAGTCCAAATACCCCTGATACGTAACCTCTCCTTGGAGGTACTCAGTTACATCGACCTCAGAGGTTTCCTTAAGTTGGGTAGCATCGTCATCAGAGATGTCGCTAACTCGAACTGGGGGGTTCCTCGGAATGCGGTAGCCATCATTGTTTTGGTGCCATAACCGATCACCGAGGTATACGTTATGCTGTTAAAAGTATGATTCCACTATTAACTATTACAATAAAAAATGAAATAAATAAAATATGCTATGAAAATAAATTAACTACTCACAATGCCATTCCAAGTAAATACAACGCGCCTATTTGAGAGAACCACCGCTGTCGTGATTATGTCATTTTGTATTAGTGGGATTGCGGTCCGCCAAGGGTGCCATGTCACATCGTCGGCAGTCATTGCATTCAGAAGACACCGTGAACGCACAATATCATTACTCTTTTTTCGTGTACTCTTCCACCTATAACATCTAGGCCAAGTAGTCACTGTCACAGGTGGTGGATTGTGTGGTCGACGTATGCCGAGATATTCGTAACCCCAAAATTACAATTTGTTTTAAAACAAATAAAATGAATAAGTTACCACCAAACGTTTTTTAAAAAACAAATAAAATATTTACTAATTTACCTATAATATCTGGCAGGGTCCGGTTAGTGACTTCTGCCCCCTACCGGATGCGCCAAGGGCGGAATATAGTTTTGAAAAACAAGCACCACCCCAGTCGTAAGTTCCAATTAGTTTTGGATCCTCAATAGCCGCTAACCATCCGGCATCCACATAGTTTCTTGCGTTGGAGAAAAAAAATTGTCCTAGAACATACATCCAAAACGCTTTTGCAACTCTCTCAGCTTTGGTAGCATCATGTTGCGCCCCTTTCAAATAATCCTCTGTAAAGTATGACCCTAAAAATGCCACCGTTGGTGCATCACAGAGCCACTGAATTGAAATATTGTTAGTCACACAATAGTTGTTGTCTTTCAGCTCTGTAAAAATATTCTGCTGGACATATTCAAAGGTGTACTTATCCTCATGGTATGGAATTTGCCCGCCAATCCCAATACTGAGACCTGTCAACATCACCCTGTCTAATAGTGTAAACCCCATTTCACCAAATGGGAAGTGAAAAGTGTTCGTCGTGTCCCAGAAACGCTCCACCATGTATTCAGTCATGGCATGTGACGAGTCACCAGCATCCATTGCCAAAAATCTGTCCCATCCAGCCATTTAAATAATAAATTTCGCTCTAGAGCAGAATTTCGATATACTTTTATATGCCAGCATAACCGATTTAAGAGACCCCCGATGGATGTACTTTGTCTTTGGGTCTGCGCTAATAGTCATATCGTTGCTAACGTGACCCCTAACATCTTCCACCATACTATAAGTTTCCAACCCTGTAACAACATCCGTTTCTTCACCAACACAACCTCCTTGTGTATCGTTGGTTGATTTGGCTTTCTTGCCTCTTTTTTTCCCACCGATCAATCGCGATGCGGATTTCCTCAACATCTAACCATAACAAATAGTTAACAACATTAACCATAACCCAAAAAATATTTTCAATTTTAACTATTGAATATTCAAAAAAAAAAATTACAAACCTTCTAAAATTAACCAACATACACCTAATCATGATTCAAAAATTAACTCCCTTATAATCAAATAATAAATTTAAAATGTAACAAACTAACAACTATAAATAACTTCATAATTTACTCAATCATATATTATTTTTACATGCACAATTACAATTCTTAAATATCATAAATGATTAAGTAGAATTATAAACACTATAAAAGTAAAAATTAACCAACTCAACACCCCTAATTAACAATGATGTAATTAACAATAATATAATTTACAAAAATATAATTAACAATAACATAGTAAATTGTAAATTTCATTTTTCTCCACAAATTACAACCCATAAACCCTAAATTAAATCAAATCCTAAAATTTCAAATTATTTTTTTAAAACCCTAAAACTAACAAAAAATCATTTAATCTTTAACCATGTATACTAAATTTAATATTTACCGTAAAACTAAAAAGATATATACTAAATCTAATAATCATTAAAATCAAAATAGATTGAAAATTAAAATAGCAAAAAAAAAAAAAAAAAGATTTTTACCATTTGGTTCCACTCCAAAACGTCCGGCTAAACTAACGTGTTGACGTGGTCCGGTAATCGGCAGTCAGTCGGTGAAGCAAGAGTCAACAGGAGAAAAACAAAGAGAAAAAAGGGAGTACGGCGGCTTGGTTTTGTTGTTGGGGTTTTGTTGAAGAAGAAGGTAATGTGTGTGTTTTTATAGTTAGAAGGATGCCCAACACGTGTACAAAACCCTAGCTAAAATCATGACACATAAGCAAATCCTCTATTTGACCATGACTGACCTAGCTTGACTTTTTGTAACGCTCCCTCACACTAACGTGATCTTTGTTCATGCTAGTCTACAATAACGTTTCCTATAGTTAACGCTAGGCTACAATAACGTTACCTAAAGTTAAATAAGATTAACGTTATTACACAGCAACGTTTCAATAGTAACGCTCCTCTACACCCACGCTTTCTTTTCAAACGTTGTTTTATGTTAACGTTTTTTTTTAAATGCTGTTTTAGAAGAGCATTTTGGTTTTGACGCTTCAGTAAAGTGACGTTTGAGTATATAACGCTTCATTATAAGAGCGTATGTTAAAAACGTTAATCTAAATGAACGTCAAAAACATAACGTTTGTGTAATATACGTCACTTTAGTATAGCGTTTGATAATTAACGCTTATTTACAACAGCGTAATATCATATTTAGTCATGTTTTCGTTGCGTTTTTTTTTTTTTAACGACCAAACAGATTTGGTATTTGGTCGATGGTCTGGCCCAACCGCTGCAGTTGCTCTAAAGACCTACCAAGTGTTTCGACGAGTAAATCAGGACACAGTGTTAATGAAGCTTCGCTTACTGAATTACATCCTCGATAATAATGACATTAAGAAACATTACTGGTACATTTCAAAAGTATACCGTATTATTTTGTTGTTATAACTACATAATTTGTTCCAAGTTAAATGGGATTAAAACTAAACAATGATTTAGTTCACATGAATGAGAATATACGACAAGCAAACAAATGCTCCATTTTTTTCTTTTCTTTTTTTCTCATCTGAAAGAGCGAAAAAGCTGAGCCAAGCCCCTGGTGGAGCCCATCCAATGGGTCCGGCCTAGTATTAGGCACGAGACTGCCAACCCTCTACACTATACATGTTCAAGGGGTTCGAACAGGAGACCTACACCATAGGGGAGGTGATAGTGATAGAAAACCAATTGTTCTACATTGATTGATCCGCAAATGTATTATTTGATATTTGTCTTTTAGTCTTTGGTAATGCGTGGAATCTTCTAGAAGATATTTAGTTTTGGTACATGTACTAATTTAAAAAAAAATTGATGAAAAAAATGTTTTATTAGAAATTCTTTTTTTTATAAAAAGCCACTTCAAAATTGTAAGAATGTTACAAAAAAACAGTCGCTCGGTCATTTACTGAACCAGAGAGTTGATATGTAGGCAAGAGAACCAGCAGCAATGGTCCAATGCAAAACAAGAGTTTTAACCGATAAACAAATGTTTGAATCAGCTTTGAACAAGTATTTATCCTAAAAAATTCTCTGTTTCGTTCATTCCATAACATCCACATTGTAGTTGATGTCATTTTATGAACCCGGAAGTTTAAAAAAAACATACTTAATCTAGCAATCATAATTAGCCGAAGCTTATAATATTATAGTTGGTTTTGGGTAGTGACTCTTACATTGACATGCTCACTCAACAAGACATGTCTGTTAGAAATCTATTTCAGTAGAGCATATGAAGTCGATGGCTCGAGGTAGAGCACTCATTGGGCTAGGGTGGCCACAATTTGCCGCATGTCAGAATAGGCTAAGCCGCCTGCGACTCAAGTTGAGTCGCTGAATTTCATCCGTTGGCGTCCGATGTTCAACCAGACGCCCTATCTTCTTATGTGCGTTTCTTGTTATGACGCCAAATACGTTTTAATGGCAAATCGGGTTTATCCATCCACCAGGTTTACCAAAATTCTCTATTCAAACTGCCCTTGGAAAATAAGTATGTATAAACTAGCATTAGCCAATGTGTAGCGCATTATTTCTAATAAATAAAGCAAGCGACCATTTTTTATTGGAGATAGTAGCTCTTGTGTAAAGCTTTTTTTCTCTTTTTTTATTATATGGAACAGTAGTCCCTAGAACTACACCTACAAGTGTTTTTCCCTATAGGAGGAAGCTTGTGAATCATTTGACCACTTAATGATTCTATTTCTCTTATTTCTTAGGTTTGAGAGCATTTGCCTGTATGTTTGGCTTTTGATGTTCTTTGTAAATTTTGTACATATATATATCCTTTTTTGTTCTTTTAATACATCCTTTCTTATTCTAGAAAAAAGAAACAAGCAATATATTGTCCTTGAAAATAATACGGAAATAGTAAGCTATTATAGGCATGGTATCATTTAATGAAGGCAAACCTGGTGTATCCATCATTGGGGGAAAATTGTAAGAACGCATTTTTCCCCTTCTCATATGAAAAAAATGGTTACGTACCCGCAAGAGAATTTATGTAGCAAATTACAAAGGGTTATAACTTTATTGTCTAATTAGAGTCTGGGTCGTGAAATATACATTTGATGTTTTTGGATTGTAGACTAACCAATAACCGTCAAGTCAATAGTTAGTAACCTTTTGAATTTGGTCAAATTAACTCCGTCTGACCCTATTGTAAAAGTTAAACATAAATTGATGACCCTTTTACAAAAAATTTAAAAATAATTTTAGGCTTGAATAAATGACCCTTTTACAAAACTTTTAAAAACAATCTTAAGGTAGAGTATTATTTATTATTTTTATAAGGATATTTTAGTAGAAAAAATATAAACGATCAAACTAGTTTTTAGTTAGTCTGCGATCATTTTACATCAAGTGCATATTCTACAATCCATAATTATAAACATATAATTATTTTATAATATAAATAGAATTAAAAAAATATCCCATAAAAATAATATTTACAGAGTAGAAAATGCGTGGCGCACATTGAATCACACTGCGATGGCTTTGATTTTTCATTATGAGCAAGCCTTATATAATCATTACAACGATAATTTTCATCACTACTACTAGTAATGTTTACCTACTTGCTAAATCAAAATCTATAGTAATATACTAATAGCAATAGCTAAAAGTATAAATAACCAAACCTACTGAAAACCGAGAAAAACCATCAAACTTACATTGCTAGCTAGCCTTAGAACAATAGCATATCTAAACTTAGATTAATGGCTTATTTATCCATAGTTTTTATTTATTTTTTAATTTCCCCAAACATCTCACAAATTCTCTATCGAATGTATAATTGAGAATTGATATTGAACGCCTGGGCAAGATATTTATTGTATCTGAAGTAGAAGATAATTGTCGTCTTTGTTTTTCTTATCTTTTCCTTTCTCAACTCCTTTTATAAAGAAACCTGATTTAAGGGATCCTACATTTATAGAGGGGCTTTTTATATAAGATGAAATAGAGACATTTGAAGTAAAATTTAAAAACCCCTTATCCATAATACTTTTATAATGGCTAAACTACCCCAGATTAGTTAGTATCAGTAAAACTAATTAGTTAATAGATTAAGTTAATCATAATTAATCTTAAATAATCTTATACTTAATCAAATCAAATCAAAAAAATTTCTTTTTGGTTTGGTTGGAAGAAAAATTAGAAGAAATTTAAGATAATTTTCTAGGGTTTTTTAAAAAATCCTAGATTCTGATTCAATCAACCAGAGTGGTGAGGTATACCTCTAACTTAAACTCTTGATCTTTTAATGGCTCAAATTTGATGAAATTACGTAATAAAAAATGATTTTTTTTTTATTCAGAGAATTTTACGGTTGGGTTTTCATGTCGAACCCAACAGTAAACACCATTTACGGTTGGGTGTTCTTCCCAACCCAACCGTAACCCTTGTTCAGGGATGAACTACAAATTTTAACAGTTTTACGGTTGGGTTTTCGCATCGGATCCAACCGTAAATAATCTAAAAAAAATTATTATCCAGGATGATTTACGATTGGGATTTGCCAATCAACCCAACCGTAAAAACCAATTTTAGTTTACAATTTCATTCAATATTTATGGTTGGGTTTAGGCTTCCCAACCCAACCGTAAAACATCTTTTGGACCATTGAGTTTAAGGTAAAATTGGGGTTTATTCAATCATTTTAACTAGATTGAAGGTAAATTGGGTCATTCAAACAAAGAAAAACTGAAAACAACACAAGTAAAACCCAACCGTAAATAGCCGTTTTAGTTTTAGTTGATGATCATTTACGATTGACTTTTTTAATCGAACCCAACCGTGAATAGGAGTTTTAGTTTTAGTGCAAACATATTTACAGTTGGCTTTTGTAATCGAACCCAACCGTAAATGATCATCTTCATCTCCTTTATCCCACATTTTTTATGCATAAATCAAATTTTTATTTGGTTTGGTTGGTAGAAAAAGTAGAAATCAGAATTATTTACGGTTGGAAATCAGAATTAAACCCAACCGTAACTTTCAAAAAAATTGTAAGTGCAAATGTTTTTACGGTTGGGTTCAGAATTGAACCCAACCGTAAACTTTGATCTTCATCTCCTACCTTTAAATTTACGGTTGGGTTTGTTTAATAACCCAACCGTAAAACGAAGAACAAACCAGTTATGGTTGGGTTTTCCAATCGAACACAACCGTAAATTTTTCTGTAACCCAAGTTCTTCATTAGTTTGTTAGTTTTATCCGGATTGTCATCACTAGTACCTTCTACACCTTTAGTAGGATTCTTCATCACGAATTTTAGAGTTTAATCGACGACGAAATTTTGATTCGATGGAGAAATTCGGTTAAAATGGAGAAGGAGGAGATATGGAGGGAGAGGGAAAGGTTTTGAATTGGAATTGAAATTTTATAAGGTTTTGTTTTGCTTAGGTTTTAATTGATCGAAGGGTAAATTAGACTTTTTCATTAATAGAAGGGTAATATGGACATTTAACATAGCCCCTAGGGCACCCCTTAACGAATTTTTGGATCACCCTGCCTCACATTGAAACCCCTCTACAAATGTTATAGCCCCTAAATCAGGCTTCTTTATAAATTAGCAGCATATCTTTATGTCAATATAATTTATTTAACCAGTTTGCTCATCTTATATCACAAATCAACAATTTATCATATAAAAGGAATTTTTAGGCATGAAAAAAATTGTTTCTCTTTACCGCAACCTATCGAATGGTTTATTAATGATTTTAAAGCTTTTCTAAGTCTAAATTATTAAGTTTCTCCCTTACACCTTCTTGAAGTCTACACTGTTATCTCTTGTTTAGCCCTATACAACTGTTTCTTTTACTCGGTACTGTCTAAAATCCTGGCTCCATAATCGTACGGAAATAATAAGTTAACTATTACCGGCATGGCAACGTTGGATGAAAGGAAAACCTTACGTATCCAACATCGCGGACAAAGTTGTGACTTGTCATTTATGAGAGCGCAGTTTTCCTCTTCTCATAGGGAAAATTTGGTTATATATTCAGGTAAGACTTTAAGCACTGGGAAAATTTATATCGAGAGCATGATAGCATATAACGTTGAAATATACCATTGGATCTATGTGGGCAGAAAATCGTATTGCCATGTGAGAGGCTTGAATATGAGGAGTTAGGGCACAGAGGAAAACATTGAATATAATCCATGAGGTGTTTTTTCCTAAATCTGATATATCTACCCTTCGCTCAAAGATAAAAACACGAGGAAAACATTTGCAAGGTCAATGTTAGAACGCCGCCACCTGAATCAGTTGACACATAGTACGCGATGTACACCAAAAGACTCGAGATTCTAAATGACTAGTGTTAGTAAATAAAAGAAGCATGACACGTGGAAGAAGATCGAGA
>JAJJMC010012048.1:3414788-3448065 GCA_023531435.1 Papaver californicum | reverse complement strand
ACAATATGAAAAGATCATAGCTCAAAAATGTTAAATTTGGGTGATCACATGCATCGTATAGAAAAAATTTTATGTATTGTACAGAAATGATTTCATGAAATCAATACAAAGATGTTTGGGTGATACTCGATTTCAACCTTTAATTGATATGTGAGAATATGATTGGTTGTTTTAGTCGAAAAGATTTTTTAGCATAAACAACTAATTTCCTCGTCACTTGAGCTGGACTCTTTAGTTGACTCACTTCGCATTGGGAATCGGTGTCGGAAACATATAAGTACTGTTTATGTAACCATAAGGTGAAACACTGAAAGTTAAAGAGGGGGGTGTTAGTTCGAACATAATGTAAAAAATATCTCTAGCTAGACTTATATTAAAGGTTAACAATGGAATATTTCGAAATCAAATCGTAAATATCAAATTTACAGAACCATCGACCACTAGTTTAGCGCGTAGGCTGTTGTCCAAAGTACATAGAAACTCCACAGGAAATCTGTGAAAACCACAAACAGTGGTGAGGTTCGTGAATACAAATGTCCATGAGTCCATGACCATAACCATGAGCCAAGTGGATAATTGATGGCCCCCTTATATATGCACCTATTAAAGTATCAATAAACGAATAGTGAGTCTAAAAAATCTGATAAAGATAAAATCACAGAAGTTAAAATTAAAGATGATGATGATCAAGAAACAAAACGAGATAAGAATAAGTTTGCATGAAGTAACAAAACTGTTTGAGTCACACCAGCTTAAGTTACGTGTCAAAGCTCTTACACATAGTTTCTCCACGTATTTATATACAGACAAAATCCATTTCTCTTCTTTACTTCTCTCGTAACACTCATCTTCACCTAAATCTTGTATTTATCGATTCTTACTCATCCTTCACCACTTTCTGTCTCTCCCTCCCCCTCTCTCTCTCAAATTCTTGCATGCAAAACAACTCTACAAAGTGATCATCTCAAGATCTCAACTTAAAGAGCAAAGTGTATAAGATCCAGCAAATTCAAGAAATAGTGATATATTTTACCTCTGTATACACAGGAATCATGCCTCCAAGAGGTTTTGCCTTTGGCCGTACGGAGGAGTTCACACACCCAGACTCCATGAGAGCCACCATCGCTGAATTTTTCTCCACCTTTATCTTTGTCTTCGCTGGAGAAGGCTCTGTTCTTGCTCTAGGTACGTGTATCTACAAATTTTGGTCGTCCGAATTTCGGAGAGGCATCACAGCAATTATATATTGTAATCTCATTGTTTTTCTATATCACGACCTCGGGTATCAATACCCAACAATTTTATCACAGTGCGGTCATAAATAATGATGTAGTTTGTCATGCATGCATTAATTATAGAGTTCGAAAGATTGTATATGAAATCTACACACAGTAATATTATTTCATCATGGCGTTTTCAATCGTTCTTGACAGGAAAGATGTACGGAGATACCACAACGGAGGCCTCAGGGTTGATAGCCGTAGCTTTGGCGCATGGGTTGGCATTGTTCGTGGCGGTGGCTATTGCACTTAACGTATCAGGTGGTCATGTGAACCCGGCTGTTACTTTTGGTGCCTTGGTGGGTGGTAGAATCTCTCTACTTCGTTCTGTACTGTATTGGGTTGCTCAAATATTAGGTGCTATTGTTGCATCTCTTTTGCTAAGGCTTACTACGGTTGGCATGGTAAGAAACTAACCGATCGATTAAGTGGATCATCCTAAAATGTTTTAGAATCATTTTAATGTGTTTTTGATGTTCTTGTTTGTGTTTTGGTGACAGAGACCTGTAGGATTTACTGTGGCATCAGGAGTGGGAGAATTGCATGGATTGCTGTTTGAGATAATTATGACGTTTGGATTGATGTACACTGTTTATGCAACCGCAATTGATCCAAAAAGGGGTAGCTTGGGAACAATTGCACCATTAGCAATTGGGTTTATCGTAGGTGCAAATATACTTGCAGGTGGACCATTTGCTGGGGCATCAATGAACCCAGCTAGGGCTTTTGGACCAGCTTTAATTGGATGGAGGTGGAGACACCATTGGATCTATTGGGTCGGACCATTTATTGGTGCAGGACTTGCTGCTATGATCTATGAATATGTAATCATACCTGCTGAAACAACCCCGCGTACTCATCAACCATTAGCTCCCGAAGATTACTAAGTTTTTCTTTTCCTTCGATGTTGGTTTCAGAATTTGAGTTCAGTCTTTGTTGTTTTGTATAGGTGGTGTCTTTCTGTTTAATGTTGTATTAGTATATAGAGAAAGATACTTTGTTGTATTTTGTGTTGCCATTTGAAGTTTAAATAAATGCCTGCCAACCTCTTCTATCTATTGCTACTTCATTGGCGTCTCTTCTCTGCTCTCTCTTTCAGTCGGGTGTCTGCCGTTTTTCTCAATTTTCACTGAACGACGACTTCATATGACAGTTCACGGTAATCCTAGGGCCTTCATATGACAAATTCACGGTTGGTCATCCTATGGTCTTAATAAGTCGAGAAAAAGGAGAACAAGCAAGTCAGGTGTCACCAGTCGAACGAGCCTTAAAAAAAGTGAAACCCGTCCCCAGCAAACCCATCCCCATGAGTAGAACAAATAAAGCAAATAAGCCCGAGGAGCCCTTGCAATGAAGGGGCCGAAGTCTTATAAGTTCAGTGGATCTTTACAAGATTACAACACAAGAAAAAATGTTCAGCTTAAGGTTTACAATAGTACAGGTAAGATTTTCTTGATCATTAGTTATCTATACAAGAGCGTCAGGTGAGTTTACTGGATCATCACCAAGATGGAACCAAAGGTCATAGTGATGGCCATGAGAACAAAAGGTCATAGTGATGGCCATGGCCTCAATTATGATCGTTTGGCATAAAATTTAGCAACCCAGGGAGCTAGTTCAGTGTTATCAGGTTGTCTAGAATGGATGGAATAGTAATCGGACCAGTAACTGGCTAACATTTTCTCACTGAGACTTCCTATACCTTGATCAGCTTTAGCAGAGGAGTATATGCAAAATGGCAACCAGTCTTCACCACCATTCATTCTCCTCCTTCTCTCCCTAGGATAAGCCAGTGGTGCCTGAATATACCTGCATACACAAACCAGGGTTCAACCCTTTTCCATATAGTTTACTTGAGAGACAAAAAAAGCATGGACTAAAACCAGTATGCAACATTTGTACATGTACCTGATTCCTTGAAGGACAGCGTCCCAGCAGAAATGAGTATGGCCAAAGACATGGCAGGCAGAGGGACTACCACCCATACCACGTATTGACCTAATTCTCACTTCCAAACTATCTGATCCAATAATCTTGTGTAGGTTTGGGTAGAACAACATTCGCTTTTTTGGACAAAGCTCTTGCCTAAAATGAATGCAAAATGAGGAAACAATTTCATTCTATTGACAGAGATCCAACTCTGTTACTGAATTTCTTAAATCAAAATAAAATTGCAGCTAGATTCAAGCTAATCAGCACTTTATGTCAAAAATCAACACCGACATTCTAGTATCCAGTTCATTCTAGAGAGAGGAGTTTAGAGGAAACATCTCTAGAATGTGAAGAACCCGACTGAAGTGGAGGTGTGAATTAATCAACGACATAGAGCTACATATTAAGGGTTCTTGCCTCATTTGAAATACGCCAAGTGAGCAGAAAGAGATGTGAGGAAACCATAATTGAGCGAGTGATATGTAGTGCAGTGAAGTGTGTGCCTCTGTTGAGTGTGTTGACAAGAAAGATTATATGTACAGAGTTTGTATTAGTAACATTCTGACTCTAAGACATAGTTCTGCAAAAACTACAGATCAGTCTCTACAATTGGTATCAGAGCGAGACGGTCTGAAATTGTCAGATTGTGCCGCTAGGTCGAAATTTAACAGTCATAATGAACAGTGTGGGACTGTATCTGATGCTGGTCTGGGAGCATACAAGTCACAGTAAGGTGTCACAGTTATCATAATGGCAGATGTCAAAAACAAGATTCAACGATACCAGACACAATTACTGGCAGCCACATATTAATTCCGAAGACAACCTCCGGCAAGAGTTACACTACACCTAATGGAAAATGGCAAAATGCTGAAGAGACAAAGTAACGTTGGATCAAAGCTACTAAAAATAGAACGTTTCATTCAAAACAAGAAGGTATGAACGTCTAAAAACTTTTCCCCGATGGTTATCTTGATTCTTGAGCATGTATGCCTGCTTTCCCAATTTTGATCGTCAGTTCATTGTTGCCCCAGCATTTTCTATTGGCGGTAATACTATTACTAACAACCTCTCGAGGTTTTGTCCGTCTAGTAAATAGAATAAAACAAGTGACTGCCAGTATTTGTGGTTGTTGTTGAGTTTGCAAGTCCCTAGTTGTGCTCCCAAGATCAGCCATCGTGATATCAGTGATCTCGCATCATGCACGGCCCCAAAACAGCAATACTAAAGAGACCCTAATCGTGTACTATTGAGACTATAATCTGGACTAGCACAAACTGATGATGCCAGACCATCCTGCTATGATATGAAGGGAGCCGGTGTCTGGGGGGGATTGTTAAACATAAACAACGTCACTCCTATCTCTTATTTGTTCCTGAGAGGATACCTCGTTACAAAGACAGATTCATAGGATACATCTCTCCTGCTGAGATGCAGGTGTCGAACTATCAATAGAAGATACTTAGTTTCTAAGACAATTTCAGAGGAAGCATCTCTCCAGATATTTCAAGTTACCGATTAAAGAGCACGTGTAGAACTATGAATAGAGGGTTCCTCCATCGTTTGAATATACAGTAAGTGAGTACTAAGAAAAACAAGGAAACAATGAATGAGAGTAATGCGAGGTGTGTACATCTATTGAATGTGAGTTTAGTCTGAGAGATGGACAGTGCATTGACGAAAGAGAACTTTTGTAAAGAGCTTTTGTTTTACTAAAGAAAACTATCATTCTAAGACAGAGTTCTGCCGAAATAACAGCTCAGTCTCTACATTTTATAAACAAAGTATTTTTTTGTCACAAACAAAACTAAGTAGGTGAGTTTTGGCAACTTTGAAGGGTCAAGAGAATGGCTGTTTTCACAATCACAGTTTCACATACAAAAATTCTACATCTATCCAAAGGGCACCAAACAAAAGGCAGAACAAGCATCTTTTTTCCCAAGAAAGATTACCAGGATACGAATACTGACACCAAGACTCAACCAATAAAAGGAGTAATGAGATAATGCGCAGGTAGGTATGACTTTGAGAAATTGCAAAACCAGAAAAATAATCTAACTTCTGGTGGATCATAATCATCATCTGTTCAGAAGAAAATGCTGTGTGTCTATGCAAACTGAACCAACCCATCCTAGACAACCCATCTGTTGTATGCAAATGAATCAAAATCTCTGTCTATTTGGGTCTTCTTACTGCCATTTCCACCAGATTATAGGTTAACTGTGTTAAAACCCACCATTTGCTGGGACATGGTATACGTATAGAGATCAAATAGGCAAAAAAATTGAGCCCAAAAATTTTCTGAGAGAACCACTTCTCCTTTTGTGTTAAACTTCATTTTCCTCAACAAATTGAAGGGGAAACCATCGTCGTAAGGAGTAAGTATCAATATATAACGAACTAAGACCAAAAACTACTAGAGCGATCAATGTGCGACTTTAAAAATGCCAATTCAAAGAGTTAAGTTGATAGGACAAAACAAAAGCTAATACTCTACTAATAATCCTCAAAAATGAGTTCAAAGGATATACTAACCTTGGAAGAAAGTTGGAAAAGGTTATTATTTGGTTACAACTTCTTTGGATTTCCTCAATTTTGTGTTGATTCTTCTCGTTCATAGCATCGAAGTACGGCGCAAGAGATACATCTTTGCTTAAAGTTCATCAGGCCATTTGCATGCATGGAAGTCCTTGCATGCCTGCAAATACATGAAATAAAATTCAGGCACAAAAAGGATGCAAGGATAATGAAAAGATTATCATATGAGAAAGCAGAAAAAAATTGCATATCGACATCTTGGTTTTAGTAAACAATGTCTTACTTTCTTCAACCAGAATCATGGTTTTAGTACTTTAAATGCTTGTTGGTTAACTGCATAACAGAGTTCCCTAGTTTTGCTATCTAAATTAAAGACTTTGAACCCCTTACAAGGAGGAAAAGAAAGTGAACACCATCTCCAAGGATAGAATACGAACGCCTGTGATGTCCTTCTCTTTGTCGAAACTCTGCAAAATTAGCATGTCTATTTAGAGTAAAGTTCAATGTGAGTACGGGACCATAAGTTCTTTGAATATATTACTGCAGATGAGTAGCATTACAACCTCATGGTACCAAGAGAACAGAGGAATGATCCCTAGTCCATCCACAATCATCGGACTAGTTTCAACCCCAAGTCCTTTACATCCATCAAGCAATCTATTGAGCTTTTCAAGTGAATCAAGCTGTCCCAAACACAATCTTATTAAGATTGTCTATATAAAACCTCAAATCTTACTATGTTGTTTATGTACAAAATGAAATAATTAATTACTTCTAGGAATTGAATTAACAAATATATTAAGCTAATACAAAAGAGTTGATCCAAATGTCTTACATGTTTCTCTCCCTTGGATCGGCGCCAAAGATCGGGGTTCCCAGGTACAAAGAAGACATGTTTAAACCGATCCTTCAAAACCGACATAGTCGAGACGAAGTTATTGTATGTTTCAGCAACATCACCAGCAACAAGGAGAACATCTTTCCTATATCTTTTGGTTGATAAACTATCAACCAAAGACATGTTTTCTGAATAATCCGTGTGCAAATCCGAAAGTACAAAAACTCGAAGAGCATCTTCAAATGTCTCTCGATTACCATTACAAGGTACTAATATCGGAGGTTGAAAGTAACTCTTAATTGTTGGTTTTCTGTATCTAATGGGGACTGAATGTCTGTGAGAGAAGTCAATGTTTGGGTAGTTGCATTGTTGCAGAGGTAGCATCGGGCAGGATGAGAGTAAACGCGCCACTACTATGAGGACAACAAACTATGGATCTGATCTGTATGAAAAAATGAACATTACAAGAAAATCTACCAAAATGAGACATGGATGAGAATTGAGAACTCATTGCAAGTCAAAATCGAAGAAGATGTTGAATTCACAAAGAAACCCTAGTAGGAAGATGAAGGATTAGAGTGAGAGAAAGAGAGCTTCGTCGTGTCAATTTAAGGAATCGGGATTTATTTGCTTCCAGAAAGGAGATAAACCTTGGAACTGTCGGAGCATAAAAGCTGAACAAACATTTATTGTTTGTTTTATTTACGAACTCAGCCCAGCTGGCCAAAAACTGAAAACTAACCCGTGCGATTTGATCTAAGGGAATCGGTGGGTGATATTGACCTGCCTTGAGGGATATTTTAACAATTTTGATTTCAAAAGGTCATGACTCATGAGTAGTACCCTTAACTATTAAGGGGTTGGGTATAACAAACACAGACATAGGCTTGATTTACTTGGAAATACAGCGGTGAGATTTGGAAACCGGACGGAGATAGCTTAGTATTTAGTAACACAGAATACTTGAGATCCAAGTAAAAATCTAGGTTTACAGCTATATAAATATCAATAATCCTACTTAACTAGTTCATTACTTGCTTAATACGGTCCTCATTGCGTTACTTCCTATCTCAAGACTCCGTTAACAACCTGAGTACTACCCACACTCTGTTCTTGTTCAATACCGAAATGGGGAAATCATCTTCCATTAGACATGTTGATCATAAGATTAGAAAAAAGAGTTTCAAGGACAGGTTGCATGGATTTGAGAAGAAATTTTACGAGTTGGGAACGCTATGTGGTATTAAGGCTGCTGCGGTAGTTCATTCTGAGTTCATCAATGGGGTCATAGAATTACCAAAGAACCCTAATGAGTTTGAGGAAGTCGTGATGCAATATACTAATATTATTAATGGTAAAACGAAGATGAAATTGTGTAATGGTGAAGAAGAAGAGAAGGTCAATAAGAATTTCTGTTTTGGTAATGGTTCTGTTGAATCACTTGAAGGTATTTTGGGAGATTTGGAATACATTCTTACTATGATTTCAGAGAGAGAAAACCAGTTGAAAAGGGGGTTTTCATCTACTTCGTCGGTTTACGATTATGGAGTTTCTTCTTCTGATTTTAGTCAGCAACAACTTACTCTTGATCATGGGTTAACCAATCCAACTACTACTGATGATGACATGTTCGCTGATACGATCGAGTTGGAGTTCCAGAGGTTGAATTGCAGCAGCAGCTACATGGAGATGATAATGAACGCAAACAACCCTCCAGAACTCTTTCTATGTTGAATACTGCTGGCTGGCTTTAACTAATTTTTTTTGTAATAATCTATTATTCTATTTCTTGTATTCATGGAGGAGGCAACTGCTTAATCATTGATATGGCAGAACACAAGTATCCTGTCCTGTAACTTACTGTTGATTAATGTTGAACTGATTAAATTTTTCGTAATCTTTTCCTTTTGTTAATTCATGGTATCAATTGATTTGTTATTAGGAATCTACCTCCTTAGATTGTGCGAGTAGTACCAATCACAAGCCAGTATAATACTATGTTAGGGTCATTACTCTGTAATTCACTGCAAGTTACATAATTTTACCATATCACATATATGCCAAAAGTTCAGGCCTTAGAAGTAATGTTAAAACAAGTTTATGGATCACAGGGAGAAACTAATTACCAAGTATTTCCTAACTTGCCATGCCAACCAAGCGGGCTGGACATCACATTGAACTGCAATTTCTCTTGCTGTAGTTTACTAGCTTATTGGAGTAGATAAGCATGCATTTCACAAACAAAAAACATAAAACTTGAGAAAGAGAGCTACAAAATGCCAAACACAACTGAAGGTTGGCTAGAAACCAATGTTTTTCAAATGTAATCTAAGGAACAGGATAGTTATCCTACACATACATCATTAAAGCCCTAGATATCTTTAAACCAAGAAATGTTCTCAGGGCCAGAAATAAAAGATAAGAAGAAAAAAAAAGGAAATAGCAGCAGAAGGCGTTTCATTGCCCTCCCAATATAAAACTGTCATCTGATTTACTTCACGATGCCCATACTTAAGACTTCACAACACAGATCTTAATGACTGAGGCTCCCCCAATACGATGGAGTGCTACAATTGCATCCCCAGGTTTGCACAAATTCCTCTTAGTTGCAGACTTGAGGGCAGCTTCCAGAATCACCTCAGTTGATTCAGTGTCTGTGGCCTTGGCTGAACCTTCGGCAAGTAAGGGAATTAGTCCTCTGTAGCAAAGACTCTGTCTTGCTGGAGTTTCATCACTGCAGGTCCAGTTGAAGGAGTCAGTTGTCAAAACTGGGACCACTACGTTAAGGATTGGTACTGCTGGCCTGTACTTAGCCACCAACTTCGCTGTGGTTCCACCACGTGTCATCACAACAATAAGGGTGGCTCTGGCCTTGTTAGCTGTTCGGACAGCAGAAGAGGCAAGACTCTCCAACGGACTCATTGGAAGTGGGGTAGACCTAATCATCTCCTTGAAGATGGCATTATAATCAAGGGAAGATTCAGCTTCGATACATATCCTGGCCATGATCTTCACGGCAAGCTCTGGGTAGGCCCCAGCAGCACTCTCACCACTGAGCATGACACAGTCGGTACCGTCTAGGACAGCATTGGCAACATCAGTGGCTTCAGCCCTGGTGGGTCTAGGGGACTTGATCATGGACTCAAGCATCTGGGTGGCAGTAACCACAGGCTTCCCTACAAGGTTGCATTTGTAGATCATCATCTTCTGTGCAAGAAAGATCTTCTCCACTGGAATCTCCATTCCAAGATCACCTCTAGCAACCATAAAAGAATCTGTCTCGCGAAGGATCTCATCGAAGTTGACCACTCCTTCCTGATTCTCAACCTTGAATAAGCAGAAGTATGAACAGATGGTCATTAAACACTAAAAAGAATTACATGACAGAATTATGCAGTTGATCTACTACTCCATTGGAGATTAAGAATAACATGAATACCTAAAATAAGGAAATAACTCTCGAAACTGCCATATTTTACCATTCACAGGGCTTTGACAACTCAAGAAAACATAAAATGCACAAGAAAACATTTCGAGGGAATAACTAACCTTTGACATCAGCTGAATGCTTTTTGAATGTGGTCCAAGAAGAGTTCGGACATTGACAAGATCTGAGCCCTTGCGCACAAACGATAGAGCGATCATATCTATCTTGTTAGGAACACCCCATTGCATGATGTCCTCTTTGTCCTTCTCTGTGAGAGTTGGGAGATCAACCACGATACCAGGAAGATTTACATTCTTTCTCTCTCCTAGGACAGCAGTGTTCTCACATCGACATCTCACAGTTCCTGCGCCTATGTCACAAGACAACACAGTGAGCGTGATGGTTCCATCGGCACACAAAATGGTATTTCCAGGCTTCAAGTCTTCTGGAAGCTTTTTGTAACTCATAGTAATTGTCTTTCCATCCCCTTTCAAGTCGTAATCTGTGGAGATTGTAACTTCCTGACCCTCTTTGAGTTGAACAGGTTTTTCATCCACAAGGAATCCAGTTCGGATCTCAGGTCCCTTTAAAACGAGCAAAAAGAACCAATCAGCAATTATAAACATCCTCTTCTTGTTTCAAAAGAAAACATCATCTTCCCTTTATAACAATGATTTCAGTGTTGAACTCAACTTATGAATAATGTATATAAACCATGTATACATTGAGCAGTAACAAAATAACATAGCACTTCAGCATTTACAATGTCAGGGTATGAGCCAAGGAAATCAATAAGATTCAATCTAGCGAAGGAAAAATTATATAGAGTGAGATCCAACATACAAGCATTATTCATTATACCAACAGGTAAACAGACGAACTAAAATACTATGTGAAATTAAAATGAAGCGTTCTGTCTAAAACCAGGTGAATTCAGTCTTTTTCCTGTGGTAATAAATTCCAAGAGCCAGAAGTCGAAGTATTGG
Organism: Papaver californicum; assembly: GCA_023531435.1. Lineage (NCBI taxonomy): Eukaryota > Viridiplantae > Streptophyta > Magnoliopsida > Ranunculales > Papaveraceae > Papaver > Papaver californicum. Next base: position 3,437,064 of record JAJJMC010012048.1, on the reverse strand, counting down.
GTTTCAACATAGATCAGAACAAGAATTCAGCCAATCCTTATCTCCAGTTATGATCATAAGCATACTTGTTTACATCTACTACTGCTATAAAGGGCCAAACCTAGCATGTACTACACCAATATGTAGACAAGTACACCTTATCCACGGAACTTGTTTTCCTAAAATGCCCAATCTGTACTAGTAGTTTCACTCAATCAGGAACCGCATCGACTGGCTGAAGTAAAATATAGTTATCAATTCACAGTAACAACACGGAGTAAAATAAAGTTCCAATTCATAGTTAAAGCAAAACGTTGCTTGAAAAATGAAATCAGCTTATTTACAACCCATTCCTTTTCATGGTCAAGAAAAGAACAAAACTTTACCATGGTCAACCAGTGAAACAAGATTAGGCTGAGATATTAAAACGCTCACAACCTCTTAAAAGAATTCATTGTTTCTGTGCAGATAAACGTAAAAGAATTTCTAGATGAGTTATTTCAATTCCAATCATACATGAATTGAACAACTGCACAGAGTCAACAAAACTAATAGTTTACATGATTTCAAATTCAAGCAAAGAAACACAGCAACAAAAACATTCAAGCTTTACTTAATTTATTAATAAATAAAGTATAATTCACGCAAAACTCACTAGATTTGAAAAAAATCAAAAAAAAAAAAGAATTATAGAAATCAGTAAACAGACCTTAGTATCAAGCATAACAGCACACATGATCTCAGTTTTTTGCATAGCAATTCTAAGATTATCCAAAGTCTCTTGGTGATATGCATGACTCCCATGTGAGAAATTGAATCTAGCAACATTCATTCCGGCTTTTAATAGCTTTGAAATCATTTCAACAGATCTAGAAGCTGGTCCAAGTGTACAAACAATCTTTGTTTTTGGAATTCTACCATCATTTGGTAATTCCTTTAAGATCCCTTCAATGTCAATATTCGCCATTAAATGAATCTACACTTCCAAAACCCTACGAAAAATCAAATCAAAAAATCACAGTCAAATTAAATTAATCCAACTCAATCAAACAAAACTTAAGTGAATAAACAGATCTAATAAGCTTATTAATCTATCAAACCTTAAACAAATTTCAGCTCAAAACCTGAATGAGAAGTGGAGATTTGATGTTGTGCGGAAGAAAATGAAACCCTAGATTTAAAGAGAGAAATGAATGGGGAGAGTATTATTACCTTTATAGAATATGCTAATGAGATCCAAGTCTTGATCAGAAAGAAAGAGAGAAGAGGAGAAAAAATTGTTCAGTGGAGAGAGATGTGTAGTTAAAAATTTATAGAAAGAAAAAGTCTATAAAAGAAAGAAACGAAAGAAAAGAAAGATATTCTATTCGGCAATGAAAACAATCTCACAACAGAGGTTAGTGGAGAAAGAAACAAAAACAGTGAAATTAACGGTAATTTGGATTTGACAGAGATTTTTGTTAGGAAGAGTTGGATTTGTTGAATTTTTAACGTGGGTGTACGATACAAGAATGATGGGATTAGTGATTCCATAATGGTTTGACTGTGTTGCTGAGGGAAGTTTGTAGTGGGTGAAAACAGTTTTTGTTCGAGAAACTATGGGTATGGTAAAATGGGACAATAAGGCACGTTATGTATCCACAACTTTTTATATGTTGGTGTACTGATCAGCATTTTCAATCTAACAGTATTAAAAACACTTGTATGTCCAAACAAGTTGTAAGGGAGGAGGAGGATACTTAGGCTGGCCTAGAGGTCGATTGTTTTTGAAATTACTACTAGTAATTTAGGATCTTGCTTTTTCTCGAGAAAAACAATGCATACTGTTAGAAATTGTATCACGTTTATACACTATCCAATACATGATTAAAATCCAGGACAATTAGTCATACTTAACGAATATCTAGAAATGTGAAGAAAATGCAAGGAATATCTTATGCTTCCGCTTCTTATGCTTCCGTTTCTGAGAAATTTCATGTATAATGTGTTTTACATGAAATTTATATAAGGAGTTCCATAATAGGCATTCTTGGATTTGTGGCCCACATTTCCATACTCGTTTGATACAAAGAGAGCAACTCCCATTAACTTTAACCTAAATCACCTTGGCAACAACCAAGAATGCCTATTATAGAACTCCTTATATAAATTTCATGTAAAACACATTATACATGAAAATTCTCATAAGCGGAAGGTATTCCTTGCATTTTCTTGAGATTTCTAGATATTCATTAAGTATGACTGACATTTGTTACTCTTTTGTGCAATTTCAACACTAGGAGAGCAACTGTCCATGCCATAAATCTTAGAATGTTACTTTATTGAGATGTTCTTCCCTGCATTGATGGAAAGTTTCATCTCACCCATTCAAAAGTTCTTTTAAAGAGGATTTTCTTGGTTTAAATAAAACACCAAGATTCACAACGAAAATTGTGACTAGTGTGTCATCAACATACAATCAGTATATATGTACTTACTCCTAGTGATCTTCAGATTTATAACTTGATCGAGAAAGAATTTTTCAAATCTAAAGGTTACCACTAAGATGGGTCTTTAGAAATCCATATACTGATCCCTCCGGATGACATACTAAAAGTCCAATTTTTCTTTTCAGAAAAACTTTTTCGGTTCTTCAATCCTCCAATTCCTATATAATCGTTTCCCACTTCGTTTGATGAAACTCCAGAAATTATGAGTCATCAAACTTAGTAATACAAAATCGGACACTTGTATTATCCAATATCAAAACTCAGTTCTTGGAGATATGCCACATTATAAGAAAAAAAATCAAATTTCCTTACTTTCTGAAATTTGAGTAGTTCAACTGATTGTGGTTCTTCATACATTGGATCATATCAAATCATCATGGGAATAATAATTCTTGTGCTACAATCAGGAGGATAAAAAATACATTCCCATTGGATCAATAGTCTTCTTAATTCAATTCCTTCATGCATGTGGAAAACTTATCTTCTGTTGCTAAATTTAATCATCTAACTAGGTTTCCGTTCACTCAAAGACTGATAAGGCTCTTGAGAGAAACTTACTGAAAACTAAGTTTATGATGTGTGCAACGGTTTTATGAGTTTTCACCTACAATATAACGGGTAAGTATTAAATATGTCTAAAATAGTAACACAATTACATTTTACAGAAGCATATTATATATCTTAAGCATTGTGCATTACATATAACACACCTTTTCAGGAGGTTATTCAACGAGAATATTATCTCCGCTCGTCACACCTTTCCAGAGCATATATTCATTATTTCATATAAACTTACTACTTTCACCTTTCTATCTGGAAATCTTTCAAGCCCTAGTAGTAAACATTACAATCCATGTTTATTACATGTAGCTAACAACTATTAACCAAATGCAATTATAATGTGAAAGCCTTAGATGAACATGGTGAAATATATTTCCGGAAATTCCATAACAGTCATCATAAAAATTTCAAAAAATTAGGAAATTGTTATTTTACAAATACATTTCCTTGTTGCTCAAATTCCTCTTTTCTCGAACCAAAACATTAACTAGTCTGAAACAGAGAATGCAGCAACCCAAAATAACAAGGGAGCATCACTCTGCCACTACATCAATAATGTGGCTAAGTTACAACAACATCTCTCAATATGCTTCTGCATACTCCTACTCTTATCATATTTCATGATAGAAGGTGACTTTTAATGTGCCAGCTAAAATCATTCAGTTGCACAAAATTTATTAATCACCAAGAGTAAGAATATAACTACATGGAAGCAAGATTTATTAATCACCAAGAGTAAGAATATAACTACATTTGAGTTATAACCACCCGTTCCATATAAAAAAAATCAAAAAAATCTAGCACAACCACTACCAACATTTTCAGCCATAACTAACATCACATTGATGCTATCGCCATCTTTAATACTAACAAAATACAACAAACACCACCATCACCTTTACCATATAAATAAAAATATCTAAATATATAGGATGAAACCAGATACATCCTGAGGAAAACAAGTTTATTTATTAGAATATGCAGGATGAAACCAGTTATATTCTAATAAAAAAATATTTTTTTGTCAGAATGTACAGGATGAAACTGGTTTCATCTAGGTACAATCTATAACTTAGATGGTTTCATCCAGATTTCTATTACTAATAATGTTCTCTACCCAGAAAAATGTGCACGATGAAAAGGGTTATATACATGGAATATATATATATATATATACTAAATAGCATTGGAAAAATGGGATCCCACCCCTTTGTAATCATTCTTCGTAAACTACCAAGTTTTTGAGTCCCATTCACCATTGGAAATCGACTCGTGTGATGCGAAAACCATTTATAACTATCACTCTTCCGATTCCTAGCTTGGTTAACAAGGTCATCGGTGCAAAATGGCTTACAACTCGGGATTGGAATCGGTTCTTTAAAATGGATGAACTCACCTTCACTTTCACCATAAAGTGTAGGAAGATAACTCATGGAAGCAAAGTCTACAACTGAGCTAGTATAAAATATGTATTTCGGAACATTAAGAATATCATCTACAACATGAAATGCATCAGTACAAAAGAAGTCGAAAATGAAAACATTGGGATGGTCACAAGAACATAAGTTAAGAAGAAGAGATTTGAAATCCGGGATTGATTCACGAATGATAATGGAAATTTGAGTTTGAGGTTCGGTTGAGAAACTCGAGCTGCTTAGCTACAGACCAAGTCCTCTTTTTTTTATACTTCACTTTAATATGCTCATCCTACAAAGGGATAATGTTGTTTACAGAGTTGTTTTGTTGCTAACGACTATTATTCTTCGTTTTGTATTTGGAAGTTTTACTTTCATTGTTAACCAATGAAACCTTTCTCAACGCAATTAGTTTATCATAAGTTAGCGAAAGATTGGGTGTAATAAGCGACCCGCAATATCGCCGTATAAGTACCAAAGGGTAAGTCGGTCAGTTGTACAAAAATTAGTTTAATTATAAAATAAAAGATCGGGTAGAATATCCAATTTTGGATAGTAAAAAAATATTTACAAAATCTTTGAATATTAGAGATTTATCTTATTTTATTTGTTTTCTACACCTATAAAATTTGATTTAAGAGTTATAGGATCAATTAATTGTTATTATTTACATAACGAATTGAGAGTTCAAATGATAATTAGCTTCAAATGGAAGCGTGACGAAAATAATACTACCTCCGTTTCAAGAAAAGAGTTACTATCACTTTTTCAAATTGACCTATTTTTAGACTAAAATAAAAAAATGATAGTAACAATTTTTCAGAAACAGAAGGAGTAAATAGTTTTAATAGTGAGGATCCACTAGACATGTTACAAAAAATTAGGTCAAGCTTTAAACAAATCCCCGTGGAATTTGACATTTTGTTTTCCCTTTTCTCCAACAATATCACTATTAATATTTGACATTTCTTTATGGCTTATGCGACGGAAGCACCTATTGGTATTTACTAATTTGAAGTGAAGCGTGCATAGTTTGTAAGTAAGACGAATATAAGCCATATAAAATAAAAATCACATAATAGTGACATTATATTTCTCTGTCATGTAACAACAATATAACCAAGAGAAATTCCGTGTAGGCAACAAAGGCTGATACTGCCCTTTGAAGACTCAAAAGGCTTTTCTTCTTTTCTGTTGACCGAATGAAGAATCAAAGGTTTGATTGCAGTGAAATATCTAAAGTATGAGTACCAACATTTTTTTTGGAATTTTTTTTTACTGTAGCCCTGGTAGATCATAATTTTATAGTTCTAATCTAGCAGCACCAATACCAACATTTAACAATTTATGAGGTACAAACTATAATTTTAAGCTATTATTATATCTAGGGTTTAAGAAAAATCAAATATCTATTAATTATATTCTCATTAGCCATATAAAATTATGCTTATTTTTTCCGCCGGCAGATAACCATTAATCCTGAAACTTAAGATTAAGAAGTATTATGAACCATTTATAGTACCAAAAAACCAAACGAGATGCGGTAAGGTATATCATAGGCCAAGACTAAATCATCATTCAACAATTATAAGATTCGATTACATTCTAATTGATTAGTAACAAAGTCATCATCTTGGCGTCCGTATCCCTTTGGATTGGACGACCTATTTTGTTGTTAGAAACTGATCATCCTCGCCTCAAAATACTTTTTCGTTGCTTGTGTTGTCATAGAATATTTATAGTTTGGTTTCACATGTTTAGCCAGTATGTCATGCAAACCATTCCAAGTTCAAAATTTCAGGGAATCATTTAAAGTACTTGTTCTTGAAAAAAAATTAGATTCAAGGAATCATTAACTGTGAATAATTTGTCTTAACCTAAAAAAGTACCAGGAATCCAAGAATCGATTTATACCAATCTTCTCATGCTTGGGACTTAACCATCGTCAATTTGTCTTGATAATTCTCTTTTTGCATTACTATAAAAGGATCACAGTATCAACAATGGAGAATAGTGGCTATCAGGGGCGCCAACACAGCAAATAAATACGACAGTTAAGTATTTCTTTTAAAAACAGTCGTGATACGATGGAAAATATTTTGATCTCCTTTAAAAATACGGCAACAAAAAATCGGGAATAACCATGGTTTGATCAGTCGTTTGGTGACATCATAAGATGCCAAATGGTAGAAATTGGTGCTGCTAGATCAGTTATTATTTAACAGCGCTAGAGCAAAAAAAAATCCTATTTTTTCCTTTGTGATCACCAAAAATACAAAGGAAGTGGTGTCACAACCAAAATTGCTTAAAGATGACTGTAGTACGATAACTAAGATGAATCGATGCACAATAAAAAATATAAAGAATGAAAGACAATCACTATAATAACAAGATGACACAAAGATTATAGTGGTTCCACAGTTTAACTGTTTACATCCACTAATAATATGATTAGATTTATAAATAAGATCAAACTTTTATCAATACAAAAGAAGAAGAAATATAGAAATTTGGATAAAAGATACATTTTCTAACCAATAAATCATAATTAAAATCCACTATTCTAATTAGAATCAGAAAATCTCGTATGTGTCATACCTAAGCTCTTTAGTCTTCTTTAATGCCTTCTCTCCTTTTTCTCTTCCAATTTTCCAACCCCTTTTCTTGTTCATGATTCTGGTATTTATAGCCAATTCATGGGGTCCCGCTAATTAACTTTGTCACATGTTCATTCCTATCTATCTTTGATGAATCATGTAATCCCGCAAGTTTTTCTTAGTGTATTACTTATCATCCCGTAGCTTTCCTAAGGTCTGGTTCCGTAGTGTTCCTTCGGTCTTGCATTGTCCCGTAGTTCTCCTTTGGTCTTGTATTTTATTATTACTTTCGGATTAGGATTATATCATGTCTGACACGCAGCTTCTTATCAGTGAATCATCATGCTTTAGTCCTTTTTGTCCCGCAACTTGTAGAGTCGACACGCGTTTCTCGGGTCAATATTCATCATTACACTTTAATGAGTTAAATTTTTCCCGCACCCTGGTGTCAATCAGCAGTTAAGGTTATCTGTTTTAATCATAGCTCCGTACTTTCCCGCAACATATGCATTTAATGTTGTTACTTTCCCGTAACCTACGTGTTACATGCAGCAATTATGTCAGACTTTATATCTGTCGACTTTTCAGAATTCCTTTATAAAGTTTTGTTCGGGTGCTTCTCTCCGTACTTTAATTCATTACTCCTTTAATAGTTCCTGGACACGTGTCAATCAAGATTTATTCTCTCACAATTTGTCCCCTTTTCTTCTATTTTCTTCGAATCTGACGGTTGATATCAATTCCTGAAAAAAGAAGAATAATCATTACTTTTCTTTCTCCCACGCCTGTAATAACTCCCATTAGCACGTTTCTGTCAGTTGTTGTTTTTCCGAGAAAATCAAATCCCTGAAAAAGTGTATTTATTTTCAGTCTTCGACGGTTCGTCAGCTTTGATCCATTTAATATCAATTGCCTTTATTACTTTACTCTTTACATTTTTTGTTTTCTTTCTCTTAAAATTGCAGAGCTTCTCTTTCCTTAAAATTTTCAAAGATTCTCCATCGTTCCTTTTGTTTTCTTCCTCTTAAAGTTGTAGTGCTTTCCTTAAACTTTCAAAGACTCTTCATCGTTTCTTTATTCTCTTTAGACTCCGGTGTTTTTGGATTTCATCTTTCATCGGGATCAAGTTTGCACTCCTTTTAATCAACAAATTCTTCTTTCTTCAATTTTTATGTGAGTAATCCCTTTTCTTTTTGTACTTTATTTGTTCATCTATGTTTGTGCTTGATTTCTTTTGGGATTAATTATTAAGGGTGTTGACGGTTGTCTGTTTAGTATTTACGGGATCGATTGACAATGATGATTGCTACATTGATAAACGTTTTACCCATGTTCTTTTTCTTTTCTTTTCCCTGATCAAATGATTTTGCTGATCTCTTTACTCTGTTTTTTCTGTGTAGATAAAAACCTTATCATGGCCGATAGATCAACATCCAGAGCACCTAGTGGTTCTTCTCATCATGATCATCAATCAAGCAGGAAATCATCTCGTTATCCCGTATCAAGGCGTTCTCCTGCTTCTATCAGGCCTATCAGTTCTTGCGCCGAGCCTTCTCGGGCAGCAAATGTTCCTTTTCCTGCTATCAATCCTGCTCCCAAGAAGAAACGGGATAATGTATTCTATAGCTTTAGATCCGTGAATCTTGATGATTTCAAGGAGAGACATCGTCTTGAAGGATTCAAAGTTTCTTTTTATGATCAAGGTTCAGATGCAATTTCCTTGGACATGGTAAAAAAATTTAATTATTCTAGGAATAGATTACTGATTTCAGCGGGAGCATTAGAAGCAGGGCTTCGTCTTCCTCTGTATCGTCATGAGAGTCCCTTTCAATTTGAAGTTCTTGCATCCCGTAGCGAATCTCCATATGGTCGTGCTCGTTCCATCGTTCAATATACTGGAAATTGGTGGCATATGTTGGATGAGTGTAATCTTTGTAGTCAAGGGTTAACTCACTTTACATGCTACGTACCTGATCCCGTAGAGCAACATTTCTATACGGTCGAGAATTTTCATGCCACTTATTCAGATAGCTATGCATTGAAGAACTATGTAAAGTGGAGCGTTAGTCCTGGTCGGAGAGCTGGTTCGGGATTCCGCTTACTTCATGAAATAGATAATGCCAGAATAAAGTGTATCCCAAATACTAATATCCTAGAAAGAATTCGGTTAGATCATGATTATAGATGATACTGTACTCCCTTAGTGATCGAAGGTCCCTGGATGTTTGGGTCTCTTCTAGATGATATGGTTCAAGATGTTCTCAATCGTTTTCCTGGTTATTGTCCTTGGAAATTAAACTTCTCTGGTTTCAAGCATGATTACGAGGTACATGTAGTTTGTTTTTACTTCTTTTGTATTTCCATTTTCCTTTGAAGTATAATATCCTCCTTCATTTTTCATTTCCGTAAGTTGAACCTCCACTTGAGCCACAATATGAGTTGACTCTTATGCCGTATGTTGAGACGCTTCCTATGCTGAGGATAAATGAAAATGTTCAAATAGGTGACGCTAGTAGAAAGCGTAAAGTTGAGGCTTCCGCAACGAAGAGCAAGAAAAAGGCCAAGAGGGTATCCCGTACCCCCTCTAATGAAGAAGAGAGCGAAGCTGAAGACTTCCCTCTTCGTCGCCGTACTGTAAAAGGGGGTGGGAGCTCTGCCAACATCATCTTAGAGGAAGAAAAGGTCATTCCTCAAATATCAAATCCCGAACCCACTATTTCAGCTAATGTTATAGAAGAAACTTCGACAGTGGGTGTTGTGGAAGGCTCTCCTGAAGCTATTGTCAATCCTCCAATTGATAACATTGCTGCTTTCAGCTTTTATCAACAACTTCTCCTCTTCCTGTTGATTTTGCTATTGAGGTGATTTCATATGGGGATGAAGTAGATGAAGAGATGATCATATTGTAGAAGAAGATCCCATCAATGCAAGTGGTGCTGTTGGAATTCCGGATCGTCTTCATCGGGATGATACAATTGCCGATGGTATTTCTCCAGTTACGGGATTATGTGAACCTTCGGGGGCCTCTGTTGCGGGAAGCATTCCCGTAAACACTACAACAGTGATTTCTTGCAATCTTGACACCAATACTGTTGTTACGGGATTGAATGAACCTTCGGGTATTCATACTGAGGAGGCCATTCCCGCAAGTGCTATGGTAATAACTTCTTCTTGTCCCGCTGCCAATGCTTCTGTTACGGGATTGATTATGTCTTTGGACATTCAAGCTGCGGACTCCTCAGAACCAAACATAAGAATCCCTCATACTGATAAAGGTAAGGGGATCACAGATGATTCAACTCTTTTAGGGAATGAAAATGAAGCCTTTCAATGGTTTCTTTCTGAAGAACTTGTGTCCGTTTCCTGTACTCTGATGCCTGTGAAGTCTGACAGTGTTGCAGTTTCTCAACTGCGACGATCCATGGGAACTGTTGCATTTGAAGATGCTAGGGATGCTTGGTTTGATGATAGATACTGCTGATCCATCCTTCTCCATGAATCCTCCTTCTTCTCTAGGAAATACTCTTGCTCTCGCAGAGGGACAACACTATGCATTCCCGCAACAAGCTCTCACATAGGTAATTTTATTATATTTATTCTTTCTGCCCTTCTCTAGTTTTATTTTACTTATGTTTTGGTTTTACAGCTTGCACAGAGTCATAATGCTTTCTACACTATGTATAAATTCTACAAAGCTCGGTCCATAATGATGGAAACTCAATATAAAGAAAGGAATAATTGAGCTTCGGATCTACAGCGGGAAAATGACATTCTTCGTCAACAGCTATCTGATCTTCGTAACCAATATTTAAATTTCTTCTTTTTTATCATATTCTTTAAATAATTTCTTTCTTGCATTCTGAATTATTCCCTGAAATCAGCGGGGGATCCAGAACTCTTGTCTAAGATGCGGTGTAGAATTTCTCAATTGAAAAGTCATGTATCAAGAGTTAATAATAAGATCGCATATACCGAAGCAAGATTTAATGATCTTATTAATAACTATGATTTAGTGAAATGGAGGCGCAATAGATTAGAGTCTCGGTTTGAGAAGTTATCGGTACTTACGGTCCATAAAGAGGCAAAGTTCAAATCCCTCGCTGGAGGTTCTTCGTTTCCTACATATTTTTGGTTTGCTTCTATTTTCACATTGTTTAACTCTATGCTTTAATTCTCGATTTTGAAAAGAAATTTGATGAAGCGACCGCAAGGGACACGAAAGCTGAGGGTGATCTTGGTGTGGCAAATTCCAGAATTGATATTCTTAATAAGCAGCTTGATGAAACTTCCTCAAAGGTTAAAGAAATGCAAACTCTTTTAGAAAACGCCTCTACTAGAGATAATGAAGCACATGCTCGCTTTGAGCTTCTATCTTCTAAAATGTTGGAGAAGATAAATTTAAAGTAGAAGTTTCGAAGAATGAGCGCCTTGCTGGAAGTCTAGATGCTGAAAGAGTAAAGGTTCATAACTATATAAATGAAGTAAATAGTCTTAAATCGGAAGTTGAAGAAGGACAGGCTTTTGTATTATGGCTGAAAAAAGATGCTACATCTAAAATTGCTCAAACGATCAATAACACTTTTGATCGAGTACAAGCTGATGGATTTAAAACAATTTATAGTCGTGTAAAAGTTCCGGAAGTTCCTTCCTTCAAAGGCACTCCTTCCGCTCCTTAGATTCTTTTGTAGAATGTTCTTCTCATTTTGCTGATATTGTTGCTATCATCCCGCTTCCCTTTATTTATAGTTGTACTTTCCCCTTTTGCTTTATGATATTATGCCTGTTAAACATACTTTCAATATATATATTGATTATTAGTTCATGATATGAGTGTAATTTATTTGACTGTCGGGAATTTTCATACCTTGAGTCATATTATGGGAGTAATATGCATTTAACTTCTTTTTGGCCAAAAGGAAATTAGAGTGCTGTCCCAAGAGTCCCATGAAAAGGAGAATTACAACAATTAATTATCATGGTAGCTACCCCTTTTAGCGAAATATCCAAGAATCATGCACTCATAGACATGGACTTTCTTTGGAGAGGTTATGCTTATAACTTTACCTAATATGAAACTAATTTGATGTAAGATTGTATTGCTGATCGTAAGCTTTTCCCGAAATGAAAAATACCTGATACAGTAATCACTTCCATGTTAGGCATCTCTGTATTGGAAAATCCTTTCACATTTATTTGGATTTTCAAGAGAAAGTGCATTTGATATGCTTTACCTATTATGAATGCAATCCACTGCGCAATTGTATTATTGATTAGGGATAATATTGTTTGAGGTATTGTGCATTCCAAGGGTGCTGTAAAATATTCCCATCCATGTTTCGTAAATAATATGAACCTTGTCCTGCAAGTCCTTGTATAATATAAGGTCCTCCCCATGTTTGCGCAAATTTTCCTGTTTTCCTATCTCTCTGGTACTCCGGGATTTGCCGCAGAACATATTGTCCCTCTACGAAATTCTGTGACTTTACCTTTTTATTATATTCTCTTGCCAATTTTCTTTGGTAATTTTCTATTTTTTGAAGCGTAACCTCCCGCTTTTCTTCCAAATCATCCAACTTTTCAAGCATTAAATCTGTGTTCAAATTTTTCTCCCATGCTTCTGTTTTTGTTGTAGGTAGAATAACTTCTGTGGGTATGACTGCTTCCGTCCCATAGGTAAGAAGGAATGGTTACTCTCCAGTGCACTACCTCCTTGTTGTACGATATGCCCAAAGTGTATTATGAAGCTGTTCGCACCACCGCTTGTGATGTCCATCAAGTGTTTTCTTTAGATTCATAGCGATTTTATTATTTGTTGCCTCGGCCTGTCCATTACTTTGCGGATAAAATAGAGTTGATTTATTCTTCTGTATATTGAATGCTTCGAAAAGCATATCTATATTTTTCCCTTGAAACTGTTTCCCATTATCAGAAACTATGGCTGTCGGGATCCCGAATCTGCAAATTATATTTTCAAACAAGAACTTAAAGATATCCGTATCTTTGATTCGTGCAAGAGCTTTGGCCTCAACCCATTTAGTAAAATAATCTGTAGCTACGATCAAATATTTTCTCTTTTTAGTACCTTCTACCAACGGTCCAACAATGTATATTCCCCATTTTGCAAACGGCCAGGGGCTAAGCACTGAATTAAGTTCTGTTGCGGGAGCCTTTATTTTTCTCGCATAACACTGGCATTCTTCACATCTTTTCACCATATTTTCCGCATCCTTATGCATGAATGGCCAATAATACCCTTGCGTTTTTGCTTTTAACGCTAGTGATCGCCTTTCACTATGATTTCCCGCATATCCATAATGTATATCCTTGAGAATCCAAAATCTTACTCTTTGTGATAAACATCAAAGTAACGGTCCAAAAAAGGACTTGCGGTATAAAATTCCATCCCGAAGCTGGTAATTTACAGACTTCAGCTGCACCTTTCTTGCTTCTTTAGAATTCGAGGGTAACACTTCATCTCGTAGATATTGATGGATTGAAACTCTCCAATCTTTTTCAATCAGATTTTCTTCTGTTTCTTGTGGGAAGTCTGGATAATATTGGATAGCTTTATCTTCAATATCTTCCTCAATTTCTTCTTCCATATTTTGGACTGTCTTTAACTTAACTGATGGTTCATATATTCGCCAAATTTTTATGGCTGATGTGTTTGGATCCTTTATCATTGAAGAAATATATGCCAATGCATCAGCATGGCGGTTTTTTTCTCTGGATAGATGCCGAAAAGTTATATTTGGAACTTGGAGCGCCAGCTTTTATACAAGATTTTTATACTCCGCCAAATCTTCATCATGTGCCTGGTATTTTAATTCAACCTGTCGAATCACTAATTGTGAGTCACTTGTGAGTCGCACATCACCTACCCCTAATTCAATAATGAGTCTGAGGGCATGAACCACAGCTTCGTATTCCACTATATTGTTTGTATGCTCATCAAACTCAAGCCGGAATAAATGCACCATTCGATTCCCCGTAGGTATTGTGTTTGTAATTCCTATTCCCGCACCATCTTTATTTCTGGATCCATCAACAAATAATTCCCATCTCTGGGAATTTGCAGAATTCAGGATATCCTGCGGGTCATCATCCTCAATTCCTGGCAAACCTTGAATTTCAGTATCGTAGAATAGTAAACAATCATATTAGTGAAAATTAAAAGGTAAAAAATGAAACATAGTTAATTTTGATATCCGGGCGAACCTTGGATAGTCATCCTCCACCGGGAAATCCGCAAGGAAGTCAGCCATAACTTGTGACTTCTGTGCAGTTTGTAATTCGAATAGTATGTTGAATTGTTCTAGCTGGGCATTCCACTTTGTTATCCTTCCAACTTTTCCTGCTTTTTCAGTACTGATTCTAATGGTGCTTTGCTTGGTACTCTCACGTAATGGGTCAGAAGATACGTGCGTAACTTTTGGGAAGCAAAAACTAGAGCTAAGATCAATTGTTCAATTTTTGTATAATTTTTTTCTGCAGGATTCAAAGTCTTTCTGATATAATACACATGTTTCTCCTCCTTTTCATTGGTTCGAACTAAGACCGCGCTTACTGCATCCTCAGTTGCCGCAATGTATAAGGCTAGAACTTCTTCAGATTTTGGCTTTTGTAGAGCAGGTAACGTTTCAAGATAAACCTTGATATTTTGAAAACTCACATCTCTCATTCCACTCGAATTTATTTTTCTTTTTTAGGATATCAAAAAAAGGTTTGCACCTTTCCGAAGATCTTGCTATAAACCTGCTTAGTGCGGCCAAACAGCCATTCAACTTCTGTACATCTTTAATGTTCCTTGGAGATGGCATATCTACTATTGTTTGTACCTTCGCGGGATCAACTTCAATTCCTTTTTTAGTGACCAAATATCCCAAAAAATTTCTTGATCTGACCCCAACAACGCACTTTTCGGGATTGACTTTCATTATGTATTTCTGTAACGCTTCAAATATTTTTTTTAAATCTTGTGGATAATTTGCTGAAAGTTTACTTTTTACCAACATGTCATCCACATAAGCTTCTAAGGTACGTCCAATCCATGGTTTAAAAATTGCGTCAACCAACCGCTGATATGTTGCTCCAGCGTTCCTCAATCCAAATGGCATTCTGGTGTAACAATATAATCCTCAAGGAGTAAAAAATACAGTGTGCTCCTGATCTTCTTTCGCAAGTGCTATTTGGTTATATCCAGATTGTCCATCCATGAAGGACAAGGCTTCATGTCCCTCAACTGCATCTACCAATTGATCAATGCTGGGGAGTGGATAACTATCTTTTGGGCAAGCTTTATTCAAATTGGTGAAGTCAATACAAATCCTTACTCCCCCATTCTTTTTTGGTACGATTACCATGTTGGAAATCCAAGTTGGGTATCGCACCTCTCAAATGAATCCCGCATCCATGAGTTTTGTTAATTCCTTTTCAACTGATACATGGTATTCTGGTGCCATTTTCCGTATGCGTTGCCGAAAAGATGTTGCTTCAGGGTGTATGTGTAATTCGTGTTGTACAATATCTGGGTCGATACCTGGCACATCCTCCTTCTTCCACGCAAATATGTCCACAAAATCTCGGAGTAGTGTGATCAAGTTTTGTTCTCTTTCCATCTCCATCATCGTTCCAATCTTTATCCACTTGGGAAATTCTTTCGTGCCTATGTTAACATTTTTGGTTTCCTCAACCGTGGTAAAGGTGGGTTTGGGAACTCCTAGAAATGTAGGGGTCCCCTTTGGTTGCTATGCTGGAAAACTACCTGAATCATCTCTTGATGTACTTTCTTTTTCCTTACTTCCTTCTCCTATTTCATTGTTGATATTTCTTCCCGCGACTTGAATCATATATTGATTTAATGCTTCTTTTTTTGCCTTTATCTTGCGTTCTTTTTAGCTATTCTGCTGCTGCTGTCGCTCTTCATTCATTCGAATTTCTGCTAGAATGCAGGATTTGGCCTCATCTTGATCTCCTCTTATTTCTATTTCCCCTCGTGGAGTTGGGAACCGCAAGTACTAGTGATAAGTCGAAACTACCCCTTTCAACTGATGTACCCATCGCCTCCCAATGATGGCATTGTACGGGGACGGAGCTTCCACCACACTGAATTTTGTCATGATACTTACTGGTCCTGCCATAACATCTAACTAAATTCTCCCTTCGGTTTTGAGGCTATACCATTGAATCCGTAAATTGTATAACGGGATGGGGTCAACTGATTTTCTTTCAATCCCATTTTTTGGAAAGTATTATAAAACATAACATTTAGCGAGCTTCCCCCATCCATAAGAATTTTCCTTACGTTCCATCCAGATACTGGCAACGTAAGTAATAACGGATCATTATGCATCTCTACCTCTTGATCAACCTCAGCTACGAAGAAAGTTAACGGGGACGCCATCCAATCTTCCCATGACTCAGTAACCCTTCCCATGACTTTGAAGATTTCGTGATTGTGGACTCTTTAACGTAATTTCTCATTGATCGCTGCATTCATGGATGGTTGGTTTGATTCAGAAAAAGAAATCATATCGATAGTTTGGTTGTTGTGAGGAATATTGACAGCTTTCCCCTTATCAAGCCTTAATGATGGATCAGTTGATTGAATGAATTCTTTTCATTCCCCTGCGTCAATCATCCTTTGCACTAGAGAGATTAGATTTCTGGATCGGTTGGTTGAATGTCCCCGATAACAATGGTATTCACAATACTCTTTAGAATTTTAGGTATATTCAGGATGTTGTTCTTTTGTTCCGCGGCCATTGAAAATCGGGCTTGTCCTTTATTACCTTTAAAACTTCGGAATAAGGGATGTTGAGTTTAGTAAATACTCACTCCTGAAATTCTTGTAAATTTTTTTTCCTTCCATCTGTCTTTGGCCGTTTTGACTCATTATTTTCAATTTTGCTCGCAAACCTCTTCCTTGACCCAGATGAAGGCTCTATTGAATTAGTTCTTCTCGCATTTCCTTGCTGCTGTGACACTATTCTTGGACATTGCCTCTGAATGTCTTGCAACCTTGCACACATTTCAATGATTTCTCTGAGGTGCCCCTCACTTTTTGGGTTGGCGTTATGAATATCAACAAAAAGCTGGCTTTTCCGGTCAGCTATTCCCCACTTATAATTGTTAATGTCGGCGTCAGGGGTAACATCCCCGATTGCCTGACAAACTGTATGCCAACGATCTGTATAATCACGAATAGTTTCTTATGGCCACGAGGCGAGGGAGTACAATCTGTCCATTCCCGAATCTGCGAGCCTGTTGTACATATACGCCTCTAAAAACGTTCGAATTAACTGTGCGTATGAATGCACAGACCCTTCTTGCAGATTATCATACCATGCTAACGCCACTCCTTTCAAACTTGACGGGAAATTCCGACACATAACTGCATCATCTTGCCCCTATCGTGCCATGCTACAATTATAATACTTCAAATGAGTACTTGGGTCTCTGCTACCATCATAACACTCAAAAATAGGAGTTTTACATTGGTGCATACGCCAAATGTGGTTCCAATGGTGTTCGCTTGGCTTCCCTTAACACTTCCTCTATTCGTCCACATTCTTTACTTTTTAAATTCTTTATTTCTTCCCTGATTTGTTCCATAGCTTCAAAGCATTTTTGCCACTTATCATGTTGTGAACCTAATTCCCCATGATTCAACCTGTCATGTCTAGATTATTGAGATGCGGATTCCATTAACATCATTCTTTGATCCCGATTGTCTCTCTCTCTCCTCCTCGCGGGTCCACTGGAGCTTGCTTCTTGCCCCTGTATTTTTGTTCTAATTGATCCCGCACCATGTTGGATTGTTTCCTTTAATACTTGATTTTCTCTACTCAGGAATGCAATTTTTTCAGTGCAAGTCTTTTGTTGTTTACGCGTCTCATTCATTTCTTCCGTCAGTCGTTGCAGATGATCAATTGTGTTTTGTGTATTCTCTTCAAATGGTGAAATATCTGCGTGACTATCTGAATTATTTTGTTAATCATTAGAATATTGTTGTCCTTGCGAGGTTCCTATCAATTGTCTTTGTTGGAGAGCCCCTTTTGCATTATTCCCTTGATTTCTCAAACTTGCTTCTTGAGACATAACTCCTATTTATGTAAATCCTTTTAAAATGTTTCTGCTCCTTTCTGTTTCAGCCTTTTGGTTGCTAATAAAATTTTCTTTCCAGAATCCTAAGAGAGCTCAAATAATTAATTACATGTTTCCAGAAATGGTTCGTTTAAAAATAAGGGTAATTAATATGATCTAATTTGAAAGACGAAAATCCCCTTCAAACCAAGTAAATTTTTCTTTTTTACCTCAAATCTCATAAATTCGTATACAAACAAATTTATGTGAAATCCAAATAACTCAGTTAAATATTAAAATTTTGCGAGTGACTTAAGTCAAAAACTTAATAACTATGATCATACAATTTAGTAGAATTTTGTGCGCCTAATTTTTCTTTTATTGCTAAGACTCTGAAATATTGCGTTTTATTCAAAAAAATTCTTCAATAAAATATAACTTTTTAAAGAAAAAGCTTTTTTCTAAAAAGTGAAAGTTTTTGACAGGTAGAATAAATTCTTTACTCAATCCCTGTTTCTAGCGCCAAATTGTGATCACCAAAAATACAAAGGAAGTGGTGTCACAACCAAAATTGCTTAAAGATGACTATAGTACGATAACTAAGATGAATTGATGCACAATAAAAAATATAAAGAATGAAAGAAAATCACTATAATAACAAGATGACACAAAGATTAGAGTGGTTATGCAGTTTAACTGTTTACGTCCACTAATAAAATGATTAGATTTATAAATAAGATCAAACTTTTATCAATACAAAAGAAGAAGAAATATAGAAATTTGGATAAAAGATACATTTTCTAACCAATAAATCATAATTAAAATCAACTATTCTAATTAGAATCAGAAAATCTCGTATATATCATACCTAAGCTCTTTAGTCTTCTTTAATGCCTTCTCTCCGTTTTTCTCCTCCAATTTTCCAACCCCTTTTCTTGTTCATGATTCTGGTATTTATAGCCAATTCATGGGGTCCCGCTAATTAACTTTGCCACATGTTCATTCCTATCTATCTTTGATGAATCATGTAATCCCGCAAGTCTTTCTTAGTGTATTACTTATCATCCCGTAGCTTTCCTACGGTCTGGTCCCGTAGTCTTCCTTCGGTCTTGCATTTATTGTCCCGTAGTTCTCCTTCGGTCTTATATTTTATTATTACTTTCGTATTAGGATTATAGCATGTCTGACACGCAGCTTCTTATCAGTGAATCGTCATGCTTTAGTCCTTTTTGTCCCGCAACGAGTCGACACGCGTTTCTCGGGTCAATATTCATCATTACACTTTAATGAGTCACACTTTTCCCGCACCCTGGTGTCAATCATGCAGTTAAAGTTATATGTCTTAATCAGATCTCCGTACTTTCCCGCAACATATGCATTTAATGCTGTTACTTTCCCGTAACCTACGTGTTACTCATGCAGCAATTATATCAGACTTTATATCTGTCGACTTTTCAGAATTCCTTTACAAAGTTTTGTTCGCGTGCTTCTCTTCGTACTTTAATTCATTACTCCTTTAATAGTTCCTGGACACGTGTCAATCGAGATTTATTCTCTCACATCCTTCATTGTAGTCTTCTGAAACGCTATGGATTCTCCCTAAGCATCCCAATGGCATAGTGGGGACGAAGACATTTGCAGATATACTTGGGTTGAACATCCTCTACAAGGTAAAAATACAAAAATTTGGGAGGCGCTTTCTCACGCGATTATATGGTCAGTATGAAAAGAACGCAACTGCAGAATATTTGGAGAAAGACGGACGAAGACATCTGCAGATATAATTTTTGAAGTAAAAGATGCTATAAGTTTGTGGTCTTCTAATGAGGACACATTTTTCTCAATTCCTAATAAGCAGCATCCTTTTCAACTGGGATGCGGTTGTTTTCCAACTTATATAAAATTAAATGAAGATGTGTTCTCTTTTGATATATACGATTCAACCTTTTCTTAAAAAAAGAAAAAAATTGATTCGATATGGATATTATAATTATCTTTTGGTCGGGCGGCCAAGTTTTTGCCGCAGGAAGCTTAAACTTGACCGCCCCATTAATAATTTATATTCCAATGGATGTAGCCAATTGCTAAATTTTGATCAACATAAAAGTTTTGAATCCTTACTTTATCAATAATTTACATATTTTTTTATTACATACGAAATTTTATGAACGTAATATCGAAATAATTTACAAATATAAATATAATGAATCCATATATCAATCAAAATTTTGTGTTTATTTTCATCTTCGATACAAAACAACACTATAATTATTTTTTTATTACACAATTTGTCAGACAACATTTTATGAAACCCTCTTAAATGATTCATACGTAGAATAGTACGGTGATGACATCCGTGAGTAGAATGACCCCTTGTAAAGTGTCCATAATAGTAGCACTAGATGACCCCCACGGTGAGAGACCGGTTGAAGAAAAAAAAAGACACGATAGATGGGGGAACAAAAGTTGGGCTCCAGATCGTCTACACCAAAAAGTCCTTTGCACCTCTGTTCCCGTCAATAAATGACTACGGCGTGGTTAAAGCATTAATGCACGGGAAGGCGAAACTGACATACAAAGAGGTAACTACATCATTTTATAGTGAAGAGTTCAGGAAGATGGATCGTGAAATCCTTACAAATGAAGATGGCGGAGACGTGCTTATTGCAAGAGGTCGCTCGACGAACAAGAAAAAAAAATGGTGGTCGTGGCAAAGGTAGAGGGTGTTTAAAGTCAAGAGCGCGTCTGCAGAAATATGAATGTGCGTGGTTTCATGACTTTGGCCACTGGGATAAAGATTGTCCCAAGCGTAAGGAAAGAGATAACAACAAGACCGAGGTGAAAATTACGAAGGCAAGTGAAGATTCAGATGAAGCTTCAGATTTCCAACTGACTGTGAAACCATCCGCTTGTATCATAAATGAGGGTACATGGATACTAGATTCTGGTGCTACTTATTATATATGTCCTCATCGGGCCTAGTTCTCAAAATTCGAGAAGTTTGATGGACAAGTACATATGGGGAATAATCACCACTTGTATGGTAGTTGGGATTGATAGTGTTCAAATCAAGATGCACGTGGTATGGTCAGAGAGATGAAGGAAGAGAATGGCGTTCTAAAGGTAAGGGCTACAATATAGTAGCAGAGAATGGCGTTCTAAAGGTAATCTCTGTAGCTATAGTAATCATGAAGGGAACACGGTATCACAACTTGTACTATTTAATTGGGAGTATGATAACTGGAGATGTGTCTATTTCTGAACACATCGAGACTGCAACTATGGAGACCACGAAGTTATGGCATATGAGGCTTGCACATCCAGGTGATAAGTCCTTATATTCTTTAATTCAACAAGATTTGTTGACAGGTGTTATTGCCTGCAAATTAGCATTTTGTGAACATTGTGTGAAGGGAAAGAAAGCAAGAACAAGCTTTGGCACAACAATCCAAAACACTAGTGGAGTTCTTGACTATGTTCACTCAGATGTTTGGGGTCCCTCCAAGAATGTATCGTTGGGAGGGGAACATTGGTTCATGTCGTTTATCGATGACTATTCTACGCGCATATAGGTGTACACCATGAGGCATAAAAGTGATTTCATATAAGTCTTTGTGAGGTGGAAAATGCAACTTAGACTCAAACTGGCCGAAAGATCAAGGTACTACGTTCGGACAATGGTGGTGAATACAAAAGTGATCCATTCTTGCAAGTATGTCAGGATGAGGGGATACGAAGGCACTTCACAGTTAAGAAAACACCGTAACAAAATGGAGTAGCTGAACGCATGAATCGTACTTTGATGGAGAAGGTAGGATGTATGTTATCTAATGATAGATTAGGTAAAATTTTTTGGGATGGGGCAGTTACATATGCGTGCTTTCTCATTAAAAGGTTTCCATCAGCTTCATTAGAAGGTAAAACTCCAATGGAGAAGTATTATAGTAAGCCAGCTTATGACTATGACTCAATTCATATCTTTGGTTGTCCTGCTTGGTATCATGTTAGTAAAAACAAGCTTGATAGTCGTGTTGTTGAAGGAATCTTTATGGGTATGAAGAAAGGAGTGAAGGGGTGATGTAATTTTAATATAGTAGTAAAAAGGTTCGATACTCAGACTTGTGAAGATTTAATTTTTAAACTTAATTTT